>MU728409.1:5991-38654 GCA_026770625.1 Nicotiana glauca
CACGTCTATTAGATTTGTCCATTAAACATTGATAAGTGTCACTTAGTTATTGAGGTGCTGATCTGGTCAACATATGAACAATGCATTAGAACAATTGTTAATTGGTCATTTTCTCAATTTGGCTTAATCACGTGGGCTTAACCATCTCTTTTCCTTAAGAGGTATAATATCCAGATTGATAAAAGAGTAGCCAGGTCCTTTTTATTAACTGTATGCGTTTAAGTTTGGGCTAAGACATACGGATGGCCCATTTCAAGGCCCAGACAGCTTTGTCCAACTGTACAATTGACGTGAACAATGCCTCTTGGGCCTGGTTTCTACAGCAATAGGCCCAAGCTGTCCAATTCTCTATGTTTTGAACGAATTAATAGGCATGCTTCATTCTTCACTTTATAAGTAATTGGATTGAATTAATTTGAAAGAAAATTATAGGGTTCGGCCTTTATCAACATTAAATAATTAGGATTATTTTGATTTTGATTATTAGATACAAAAAAAAAGAATAGAAGAATTGTAGTCATCCTTAAGTTGGCCTTTTAATGATGAGAAGAGCCTCGCCAAATAAAAACACACAATTGCGGGGCCCTCAATAATTGTTTACAAAATATTATTAGAATTGGAAGGACTGTTTAGCGAATTTCACAGTCTTTCCCAAAGTTAATTAACACGTAGATGCTTTAGGCGTGATTTATAATAATATTACTTTCTTAAATACGGGTGCACATTTATGTGACCCAAATCCAAATCTCAACGAAGTTGAAATGTGTTAAAGGCCACAGGCGTACTGGCACGGTGTGGTCCGAAATACATTTTCACGACGTTGCAATTCTTGTAAAAAAATTCAACAACAAAAGCGAGTTATTAATAAAAGGCACATAAAAAATAGAACATATATGGAAATCAGATAAAATCAAATACAACAGTTGAGCGACCGTGCTAGAACCACGGAATTTGGGAGTGCCTAACACCTTCTCCTGGGTTAACAGAATTCCTTATCCGGATTTCTAGTTCGCGGACTGTTAACAGAGTCATATTTCCTCGGTTCGGGATTCAAACGGTGACCTGGGACACCATTAATCTCCGAAGTGGCGACTCTGAATAAATAAACACTTTGCATTCAGTGCTTAGTACGGTAAACTTTGTACTTAAAGGTCACCTTCTTAAAAATGGACGTCCTCCGCTCCTCCCGTTAGTCACGCTCGATCCCCGTGATAAGAGTCAAACATGCAAAATAAAGGGGTCAGTATGAACAGGTTACACATGCAAAATAAATCCTAACATTAAAAGGCACTTACTCGCAAAGCCATGCCAGATATACTCAGCGATAACTCCGCATTGCTCATCGCCTGTAGCATCGTGTTCTCAAAAGATGCACACAAAGGGGCAAAGGACAACACCGTCCATTCAGAGTTAGCCAAAACATCATAACCCTCGAGAATGATTACGCACCGGTTTGGACCCTCCATCCTTATCTCCACGCGAGCATTCCTCTCCAAGAAGGCCCACACCTCTTCTGGATCGATATCTGAGCCAGAGACGTCATCTCCCACATGTACCGCTCTGTCTACCCCAGCTACGATGACACGCCAGCTTCTGCAGTCCTTACGAGCTCCCCGCCGTGATGCACCCCCTCGACCCCAAAGGGCATCCTCTACACAATAGTATCCGCCGTAAATATGGCCCCTGCATCGGGTGTGAGTGCAAACTCCGCTTCTGGAGCAATGAGCTTCTCTGATTCAATACCAGTGATGACGGCCTTCTCGAGCTCCATCCTTTTCCTTTTTCTTGACATTGACTCCTCTCCATTAGATGACTCGCCTACAAGATGATAAATAAGCCGGGAAGGGATCTTATCTCGCATAGGAACAGTCTGAGGGGCGACATCCCTCATTGACGGAGCTTGAGTACGACCTCCATAAATAGACTCAGCGAAAGAAACTACATCCCAACTTATATGATAGCTTGACAAAATGCTGACACTGGAACTTCTTCTCGGAGACTCATTGACCTAGCACCAAAAGGAGGTCGCATCAATGGGCAATGGTAAACAACAGAATGTTAAAGGAAAATAACACTTACTAGACAGGATCTTAGGTCTAAAATGCTTGTGTAAAGCCTCCTAAACACTGAACCCCACCATGTGAGGCAACACGTGAGCCACCCAATCTTCAATATCGAAGACAGGAGAGGGTGCACGCCTTTCAACTGAAAAACAAAGAAAGCACTAGTGAGCTGAAAATGAAAGGATGAGAGAAGATAACGAGCGTATAATAAAGACAATTATGATTATGATTCCACTATTCGACAAACCCAGTCGGGTCCACTACCAAGTGTTCAGTCTTGACAAAGAAATAATTATGCCAGAACTTCCAATTTGTTTTGTCATCCATTCCGACTACCAGCCCTCTAGTCCCACGATGCCGTAGGTGAATCATAGTACCTCTATAAAAACATGGTGAAACTATGTGCATCAGGTGGAGAATAACAACCTCACAACCAGCTAACTCCGCATACTTCATCAGCATCAAAAAAGTTTTATACAAGTATGGAGAGAGTTGCGCTGGGCAGACATTGTAAAATTTGAAAAATTCCTCTGCTAACAGAAGAAGAAGAAGAGCATAATCAATCACGAATAGGTAGACATAGAATGCACATACCGCAGTCGATGGACCTTCATGATGTTGCCATCAGCGATAACTATCTCGTCATGGGGAGGGATGCTGTATTTAGATCGAAGGTCGGCTATATGAGGCGGTTCAATCTCAGAGATTACCTGAGCAGGAGCGGGAGCAAGCTCCTTGGGAAAATCATTTCTAGGCAAGGGGTTTTTGGGAGCTATCTCCTTCAAGGTAGGGAAGCTATCATCCTCTTCAGCCATAAATTCCTCACTGCCGAGAGGAAAAGCCACCGATGACAGAGTGGCATCGGAAACTTCATCATGAATGTGAAGAAATTGTGACATATTTCAACAATAAAATTAAACAACCCGATGAAGAAGATAACATTTGGGGAAGAAGAAGAGAAATAAAATCGGAGAAGCAAAATCAGTAGCAGAAATTAGGAAAGAAGATCAAAGGAGAATAGTACTCATGCAAAGTGAAGGATGTTGAAAACTTTGGAAAAATAAAACCCCCATCTATTTATAAGGTTGGGTGGCACGAGAATCGAAGCAAGGTATTGTCAATGGAACCAAAACCAAAGCGGCAGACACACTGATGTTGTCTCAAGAAACTGCGTAATGATGATGTGGATGGTCATGACGTTACCCCATGATAGCCACACCAACCACAACTTTGCTGGTTGCGCCATTCTCCCCACCTCGAACGAGCCAAATTATTCAACACAATCAAATTTCTCCTAAATAGAAGCAAATCAGGTCCGCCTATCGAGGGTATGCAATACCATGACCTCAACAAGTGGAGGGACTAATCGTATTAGTCTAAATTTGATGACTTGGTAGTAAGTGGATAAACGGGACTAAGGACGGGGTCGACCTCGGTGTAATATCAAGAAGCCATCTTAGAGAGGGTTGATGTCAAGGGCGAGCAGAGCTGAAGTGAAGGAATAATGGTAGGATAGGTTCAGATGTGGACACAAGGAATATTCCTTTGGGTATTCCTTGTTTTGTACTTTTAGGGTTTGGGAAATATCCCTCATAAACAGGAAGAGATAGAGAACAAAAAGGGGGATCTTCAATTTATGATAAAAACACATAATAAAAGGTTGACTTAAGAGAATATGCAAAAGTTGTCTTATTCATTGATCCAAGCATACATTATTTATTCTTTGTTCACAAGATCCAAAGATTCTATAACCAATTTCACTTATCTTTTTTCCACGTCACTGTCAGGGGAAAGAACCGTCCAAGTCTTATAATAATTGGGTGGTAGCTTCTTTCATATTATATTTATTTCCATCATCTACATTTATTGAACATTTATATTATGACATTTATTGAGTACAAACACACTGATTAACATTGTTCATCTTATCGACTTCTCATAATATTTGGTCTAGATTTTATTATTTTTAACTAAGATTAATCCTTCATCTCATCATTAATTGGTTTAACTAAAGGTTCCGTACTTTTTGGTCAAATACTAACTATGTTACTATTTGTGGGTTTCGATATCTGAGCCACGACCTAGGATTCATATTCACTTGGGGAGATACATTAATGTTATTTTCACTTGGTGTGAATTATAGTTTCATATATGGACTCATTAGACCATCTCCAACCTTCCTCCATTTTTTCATAATGGGGGCAACTTTTGCCATAATGAAGCTCCAACCCTCCCCTATTTTTTTCCCCCAAAATGGGGAATAAATAGTGCTCTCTCAAATATGGGGGTGCACTATTCATTTTCCCCATTAATATTCATGCATATTTTATTATATAACTCTTTTAATTTATCTCTTTGTAAATACCTAATTATTTTTATGTAATATCTTTATAATATTAATTTTACATCTTAACTTTGGCGTGTAATTTTGTTAAATTAATTTTCGTACATTTATTATTTTTATGTAAAATTATAAGTTAATTTTATTATAAGTTATAATTGTACAAAAAATATATAATCATCTTAAAAAGTGAATGGTGCAAACATAAAATATTAGATGCTGTTAAAATTGAAAGGTGTGAATACAAAATATTAGATGTTGCTAAAATTGAAAAGTAAAAATACATTAAAATTGGACATGAAAACTGAAAATACATTAAATTCAAATACATAAAAATTGAAATAACGGTAAATATCATAATAACTTAGTAGGGAGATATGTCGTTTCCAGTTACACCAAAATCATTATAGTATTGAGTGAAAGGGGACAAAGATTGTTGTCATTGTGAATATGGATATTGTTGACTTCTTTTATACATTATTCTTTGTTGTTCTTGTTGCATAAATTCATGACGAGTCGGATCGACAATAGAATCCACATCCATCATTTAAACTTGTAACGACCCGATCGGTCTTTTTGAGCTTTTACACTTCGCTCGCTAGTTCTCGGGCATGATTAGACCCGTGTGATGTATTATGACTTATGTAAATTGTTGGTTTTGGTTTTTAGGGTAATCGGAATGGATTTGGAAGAATAGTTCTCAATTTGAAGCTTAAAATTTGATATAACGACCCGACTGGTCGTTTTGAGCTTTTGCGCTTTGCTCGCCAGTTGTCGGGCATGACTAGCCCCCGTTATCTGATTTGGGACATAGGAGCATGATCGGAATGTATTTTGGAGGTCCGTGGAAGGTTTAGGCTTGAATTGGAGAAATTGAGATTTTTGCTTTTTGCGGTTGATATGAGAGATTTTGATATAGGGGTCAGAATGGAATTCCAGAAGTTAGAGTGGTTCATTGTGTCATTTTTGAGGTGTGTGAAAAGTTTCAGGTCATTCGGACGAGGTTTGATAGACTTTTTGATCGAAAGGAAAATTTGGAAGTTTTTGGAATTCCTAGACTTAAATTCGATGATGATTCGATGTTTTGATGTTGTTTTGAGCATTCCAAAGGTTGGAACAAGTTTGAATAGTGTTATCAGATATGTTGGCATATTTGGTTGAGGTCTCGAAGGCCTCGGGTGAGTTTCGAGTGGTTAAACAGACCAATTGCATGTTTGAGAAATTGCAGATTTGGCTTCAGTTCTGTTGCAGACTTTTGTTCTCTACGATCGCGTAGAAGGGCTCGCGATCGCGTAGGTCTATCGAGGGTAGCTTAGAATTTGTCTTATGCGATAGTCAATTTGGGTTTGTGATCGTGAATGTCTATGGAGTTGGATATCGTGACCGTGTGGCTAAGGTCACGATTGCGAAGAAGGATTTGGGGCAGTCGTAAGGTGACGGAATTTGTCTAAGCGATCGTGTAGATTTGGCCACATTTGCGTTGTTTAGTGAGTTTGTTATCCGCGATCGCGACTGTTTTTTTGCGATCGCATAAGGTAATTGAGGGGCAGTCCATTTTTGTGCTTCGCGATTGCGAGGCAAATTCCGCGATCGCGATGAAGGAAATAACTGGGCAAAATGTTTATGTTCAAAATCAAGGGTTTAAGTCCAATATCACAAAAACCATTGGAGAGTTCGGTAGAAGGTGAAATTTGAGGAGATTTTTCAGTGGAGCTATTGGAGTAAGTATTCTTCACTCATATTTGGTTTAGTTCTGTGATTTAGTCTTGAATTTTATCATTTAATTTGAAAAATTAGAGTGAAAATTAGGAAAAAATGGAAGAAAAGTTTGAGGATTCTTTTGGGGATTTGAATGGGCATTTGATGTCCGATTTGGATGTTCTTGGTATGTATGAACTCGTAAAAGTGTAAAGATTCTAGTTTTGTAATTTTTATCGGAATTAAGACGCGGGCCCGAGGGCCGGGTTTGGCCCATTTTGGGATTTTTGGTATAAATTGGATATTTTCGAATGGGCTTTGTTCCCTTAGCATATTTTGATGGTATGAATATGCTTTTGGCTAGATTTGGAGCATTCATAGGCCGAGTTGAGAAGCGAAGGCATCACGGGCTAGATTTTGGACCGGATTGAGGTGAGTAATGATTGTAAATATTGTCCTGAGGGTATGAAATCCCGAATTGCACATCGTTGTGCTATATTGAGGTGATACACACGCTAGATGACGAGTGTGGGGGCATGAATCATTGGGGATTGTGGCTTAGTGCATCCCAAATGACTGTTTTACCGCTTATTTGATTGAAAACTGTCTGTTATCATCATATTTTGACCTGAATGTCATATTTGGGCCTCGTGCCAACTGTTTAGACCCTTAGGGGATTTTTACTGCAATTTCCTCACTGTTTTGATTTTATATCTATACTCGGTCATGCTATATTCTATTGTTTTTCATAACTCAGCCATGTTTACTCTGTTTTTAACATTTTAAATGATATTTCAGGCTGAGCATCATGTTTTACTGTGCCCGAGTGGCTTTTAGAGATTTTTGACTGAGTAAGGCCGGGGGCCTGTGTTGTGAGGATTATTATGGGATCGGGCTGCACGCTGCAGCAGTGTTATACTAATTTATGATTTTGAGGCTGAGGGCCTGATTTGTTACGCCATGAGGTGGCTTGATATGAGGTCGAGAGCCTATTTGATATGCCACGAGATGACATGATATTGGGCTTGGGTCATAAGGGCCCCTCCTAGAGTTTGTACACTTCTAGTGAGCGCAGGTACCCAATATGTGACGTGATTTAGCTTGAGGGCTGAGGTTGTTCCATATTATTGCCCGAGGGGCTGATACGAGTGATTATGAGATAGCCCGAGGGGCTGGTTCTGTTGGTATTTTTTTCCGAGGGGCTGATTTTATGTGTTTACCTTTCTCACTGTTTTTCATTCACTCGTTTAAATGTTAAAAGATATTTTAAAGAAGCTTATACTGAACTGAGATGTTTTATAAGTTCCCACTATTTCATTGCATTGTATTGGTTTTACACCGCCTCTTGTAGAATTTTGCTATGTTTTATGTGTTTTCTTATCGCTCAGTCTTCATTTATTTGTATTACTCACTGAGTTGGCGTACTCACTTTACTCCCTGCAACATGTGTGCAGATTCAGGAGCTTCGAGCCCTGCTAGCGAGGGTTGATTGTTTCCACCAGACTCTGCGAAGTTCACTAGGTAGTTGCTTAGTGTTCACAGCCCAGTGTTTCCCCTTCCTATCTCATTTTATGTTTCTAGTTCTGTAGTAGATTATGTAAAATCTTTCAGACTCCTAGAGACATGTTTAGGTGCTTATGACTGGTGACACCCGATGTCAGGCTGTATTTGTTTCTGCAGTGGTTATATTTCAATCTATTTTGGTATTTATCTTTATTAATGACTTAATTATATATTATTATATCTGTTAATTTATCTTGGGGTTTGTGTTGGCTGACCTTGTCTTCACGAGAGGCTCCATCACGATCGGGTCTGAGTTTAGGGTCGTGACAAAACTTTATTTTCTTCTTTCATTTCTTTTACTCTTAGTTTTTCTTTTTGTACTGTCAAATTTTTTTTTGCCTCAGTAGCATTTTTCATCACCTCAACCATCCGATTATTTTCTGATTGGATTGTCTTCATATAATTGTCAATTTTTTTCTTTATTTTTTCTTTCTTCACCCCACTAGGCTGCTGTGATGCTGTGAAATCACTTGCTACATCCTCATTTAAATTTAGTAAAAATAATGATAAGTTAGGAGATGATAGATAGGGTGAATCGGGGGTAGGATTATCATACTCCAATGTTATATTAGCGTTGCTTTTCTTTCTTGGTTTTTTCCTTCCAAAATTTCCATCGTTAAACTTCTCAAAATACTTCATTATAGCCCACACATGATCAAATTTAAAATCCTTTTTGAAGTTCCTTATAGCCCACACATAATAAATAAAACTTTTTCTTGTATAAGCTGCAATATTAAAAAAAAATTTAAAAATAGTTAGTAAATATATATACAAATAAAATATAAGTAACTACAAAATAAATACTCACAATATGCTTATCAGAAGCACCACTAGGGCGTAAATTTTCTACTTGACGTACACATCCGTTTAATTTTTTTACTGCCTTCTCAATCATTTACATTCAGTGTTGCAACAATTTCTTGGTTCCACTCTCCCAATAATCTTCCTTTGTATTGTTGTATGCATCTATGAATCGACCCCGAAATTGACCTTTGGATTGATTGACGCCCGTTATTAGATCTTGAGAAACATCTAAATGCATTCTGCATAATAGAATATCTTTGTTTACAGAGTATCCTATAGATCAAATAGACATATTTTCAACTGATTAGAGGAAAAGTGAATTATCAGAAGAAAAATAAAAGCCAATTTTGATTATAGAACGTTATGTTGGCACCTCAATATATAGAGATTTTAGTAGACATAGTAATTTAGTAGATGAGAAGAGGATAGATTTTATTTTGATCTTAGCCGACGAGTGGATTTCGTTCTAATCTCAACCGTCCGATGGATTTTATCCTTATCCTATTTTATTTTCAGAAAAAAATATCTTTACAAATTATTCAAGATAATATTAGCAACGTTGTTGACAACTTTAAAAATGCTTAAAACATATCGAACGTGTAAATGAATTTCTAAAAGGCTAGATATTATTTCTTGACTTTTAAAAGGGAGACTTGTCTTTTCCTGAATAATTGTTCCTCGATAAATTCTTGATTTGACTGTTTGAACATGGTTATCTATTGTGGAACGGGCTGAATGCCTCGGTAGTTTGAATAGATGCATCTATGGTTCGTGCCATTCGACCCTCTGGCAGTGCACAATTTAAATATTGTTGGATCAGGCCATATGACCTTAACATGATTTGCGCATGCTTATATTTTCTTGGCTTGCAAATTGTAAGTGACGATATAGCCTCCCTATCTTGAGATAAATGCATAAATAATGGAAGAAAATGAATTGTCCTATTAATAAAAGAATTGATTACTTGGTTCATGCTATTGAGTTACAACCATTTTATAAAAATCCTCGATTTGCTATTATTAGTATATTATTGTTGGACCTCTACTAAGTGTCGAAATCGACCTCTCGTCTCTGCTTCTTCGAGATTAGACGAGATACTTATTGAGTACACGTTATTTTTATACTCATGCTACGCTTGCTATGCATTTTTTTTTTGCACAGACACATGTAAGTTTAGTGGCCTAGTTTGGCGTGGCGGCTTGGTACGGGGACTTAGGTGAGTCGCACTTCTCGAGATGATCCGCAGCCAGCAGAGTCTCCTTCAGCGTATTGGGTTGTATTTTCTTTCTACTGTCCAACTTATTATTCGGATAGTTATTGTATTACATTATTTCCTAAAAATTGCTCATGCACTTGTGATACTTGGTTCTGGGATGTCTATGGGATTATTCAGCATTTTAATATTTTTAAAGGTATCATTATCTAATCAGTGAAATTAATTATTTACTATTTAATGTTTAAAAGAAATGATTTCGAAAATATTAAAATAAGAAATTACTGGTTATTTGGTGTTGGCTTGCCTGATAGCGATCTCCGGCGCCATCACAACCCTTAGTGGATTTTGGGTCGTGATAACATGATATCAGAGCACTAGGTTCACTTAGGTCTCACGAGTCATGAGCGAGTCTAGTAGAGTTTTGCGGATCGGTATAGAGATGTCTGTACTTATCTTCGAGAGGCTACAGGGCTGTTAGGAGCACTTCCCTTCTTGATTCCTCATTGTGCGGTTTGATTCCTTTGAGGCTTATGCCTTCATTTCCTTCCCATTCAATCTTATGCGATGTGAAGCGATGGTTCTAAATCGGGAATCGAGGAATTGTAATGGAACTACAGATGTGGAGCGGTGTATTTGTCTGGGCAACGAAGGATGAGGAAGGGCATGTGGGAAATGTCTTGTGGTGATTAGACTCCTAGAAGGCCAGGTGTGGGAAATATGAGTTGAGAAGTTGCCTAAAGGAGTGAGTTTGACCAAAGTGGGAGAGTGGCAGAGTAGCATAGGGGTTCAGTGGCATGATAACTGTACACCTTGAGGTTAAGTTTAAAGTGATTTAGGAATTTTAGTGGGCGATGATTGGGTCTGTGGGCTTAATTTGAAATATTGGCTATTATACGGCGGGATATTAGATACAACTAAAAGGGAATTTTTTATATGAAGAAGGATGCAATATAACTTTGAATTAGAAGATATTGTCGTGCATTTAGTTGATGTACATAAGAAGTAAACGGAAGGATTCGAGAATCTGGCAGTTTGATTGCGCAAGGTCATGTCAATAAGAGATAAAGAATCTTGGTGGGTTCCAGAGTTGTGTAATAGTGGCTTCAAGCTAAGTGGGAGAGTCCCACCGCCTATGATTAGGTGAGGTTCAGGTTATCGGCGTATTGGTGAGTTATTATAGCTAAGGGAAAAACATAAGTGGTAATTTGAGCAAATGAATTGATAAATGTGTGCTATAGTTGGCCTTATTGACTCATGTTCAGGCTTTGGGAAGATTCAGGATTTATGCTTTGTATAGAGATAATTTACAAGGGAATTGATTCAGTCGAGTGCTTCATTAAGATGGGTGTTCATATGCCAACTGCGCCTTGGAGTTGATTATATTTGGGACCAAGCCAGAATGTGTGACTCGCAACAATGTTCCTAGTGAATTCAAAGGTTAAAAATGCGGTGACTAAGGATTCAAGCCTGGAGTATGGTTAAGAATTGAGCTTCTGTAGAATATTATGATAAGAGGCTCAGAATGTTTTATGATATTTCGACTTGTAGTGTAGCATTGGGAGGAAAATAAGAAAAATACTTTGGATTCGTAAAGGAATTATCAGAATGGGTGTATCAGTTGAAGATACGAATGTGCGTGCAAGGAGGGTATGAAATGACTCATGGGTTTAGAGACAATGTAGTCTCGTGGAATAGGGTCACTCAGGATGAGTGCGGATTTGGGTTTGTGATGTTTTGAATGGGGCTACTATTATTCCTAAGTCAAGCCAAGAATAAATTGGAAGAAGTAAAATCAGTAAACAATGTTTGAATTGGTATAATAGTGGAAATGATTAGTTCCTTCAGCCTGTTCAGTTATACACATGATTACAGTAATGTGTGCGAGGTTTGACAGTCACCGTAATTGATTATATTTGGAGGCTTTTGAGTATTATAGTCTATTATGTGCAGATGGATCCCGGAAGAGTTATGGTGGTTTAGACCACTACTTAAGGTTGCTATTTTTTGCGGTTATAAGAATTTAGTCATGGGTTGTAATGGTTCCCTTGAAATGAGTTAAAGGCTTCTATATGATGAAGTGTTTACCCTATTAGTGATTCAGGAGTTATGATTAAATTGTTGTACTCTTGTGCATTGCCATGATTTAGTGCCCTGAGTAGCGTGGGATTTGGAAGTTGAGAATCAAGGTTACGGTTCGGTGTTGAAAATGAGGTCATGGGCTCGGATGAGCTAGAAAAGAATTTAGATGTTTAGAGCAATCTGTTATTAACTTCAGCGTCACCTAAGATCAGTTTCATGAGTAAGAGGTTTTGTGTATTGACTTGCGGATCCTTGATTCACTTTGCATCATTTGTATGGCCAGTCGTATGGATGTGCAGACTTGTTACCTGGTACAGAAGGCCATGAGTGCATATCCCACGGAAAGATTGTATAAGTGTGGCGTGTAGCCACTTAATTTATTGAGGATTTAAACCAATTACGGAGATTGTGGTACTATCGCTAATTGAGAATTTATGCCTGAAGGGCGCTCGATTCATTTGGTTGTGGAATGTGGAAGGTTGTTCCAGATTGGAAGGTTATTTTTGTGTGTTATAGGAAAAAGGGGGTTATTTTGGACCCAAGAAAGATTATTGTCCTATTTTGATACGATCAGAATCTGCTTGAGGTTTGTGAATGGATTTAAGTATGAATATGTGCTCTATATTAGGCTGGATGTGTTCATTTCAGCATAGCGCTCCTTATGGAGCAATATTTAGGTGTTGGGTGTTATTTCGTCGATGGCTATTTCATGTAATGCTATATTGTGTCGTGTGAGTTGTGAACGGCTTGATAATTTTTTTATATGTTGAGGTTCCGCGTAACGATGGTGCTATGTGAGGAGGATGGATCTTGAGTTTCATAACATATATTGCACCTCAGTTGTGCTTGAGTTTCTTAGCTTATAGCGCTATATGTCTCTCCAGGGATGGTATTATGCACTTAGTGTGCTTGTGATCGATATTCGGTATTTTTGAAGTAATGAGCAATTTAGCTTGGTGTGTATCTCCTTACATAAGTTCTATGTGTGGACCGGGTGGTAAGCCACCACGGGTGTGTTGTCTAGATCGGGTTGTACGCTGCAATAGCGTGATGTTGAGTACAGTCCCCTATATTCTATTTTGTGTGTTTTGTTTCCTATTTTTTTCTGAGAGAGGTTTATAACACCTTCTCAGTTGTCTAATTAGTTTCTTTTGTTGAGTAGTCCCTTCCAGAGTTTGTTTTCCTTATATATCACGTTTGAGTTGGTAGTCTATTGGCACATTGTGGCATCATATGAGACATTTAGTCATGTCTGGAGTGGTATTACCTGAGCAACCCGTACTAGGTAAGACGAGGTTATTAGATCTAGGATCAGTGCGATCGGATTATATGAAGTATATTAAATAGCAAATATCATTATTTCGTTCAGAATGAGGTAATGGTTTTTGTCAGGAGTATAGCCTCAATGATTTGTTGACTTGACTGTTGGTTATGAATGTTTACACGTCTCTTCCGTCGTGGCGGTACTGTAAGAGTTGGAACAAGACTTATATGACATGGGGTGCATTGTGAGCATCAGATTCGAGAAATGTCAATTATTATGATTAGAGAATGTTATAATGGTCGTGTGAATGAGGTGGTGCATGATAAGAATTCAGCAAAGGCATGCAGTCATGTTCTGGTACCTCATGTAGTGATTGATACGGTGTTCATATATTGGAAGCAAGGCTAGCAAAGAATTCCGAATGTTGGAATTGGGCTCTAAGTCTATTTGCTTTAATAAAAATGGAATATCTTCAGAATTGATTGAGCTAATGTGCTCAACTGGGTTGTAGTAGCACGGGTAGTTGCACGAGGTGTTAAATAGTGTTTTCGGACAACTCCAGCGCACTCGAAGATGAACGTATATTTAAGTGGGAGAGAATGTAACGACCTGATTGGCCGTTTTAAGCTCTAGCACGTCATTCTTTGAGGCCATGAGCCGCTTCACTTCAGATATTATGAATTGTACGCATGGTCGGAACTGAATTTTGGGAAGTTCGGAGTTGATTTGGAAGGATAATTTTCATTTCGAAAGCTTTAAGTTGAAAGAATTGACTAAGGTTTGATTTTTGAGTAAACGACCTTGGAATCGGGATTCGAAGGTTCCAGCAGGTTCGTACGATGATTTTGGACTTGGGCGTATGTCCGGATCGGGCTTTGGGAGACCCAGGAATGTTTTAGCACCTATTGTGGAAGTTAGAATTTTTGGAAGAATTTCATGAGTTTGGGTTGAAGTGCATTTCGGTGCTATCAATGTTCATTTGGGATTTCGAGTCTGGGAATAGCTATGAATGTTGATCTTGGTGTGGGGAGCACGATCGAAAGTGAATTCATATGTCCGTGGATCGGAAGATAGAAATTTGAAGGTTTTTCAGGAGTTTGACCGGAAGTGGACTTTTTGATATCGGGGTGGGAATCCAATTTTGGAAGTTGGAGTATATCCGTAATGTCGAATGTGACTTGTGTGCAAAATTTGAGGTCAATCGGACGTGATTTGATAGGTTTCAGCATCGAATGTAGAAACTGGAATTTGTTAGTTTCATTAGACTCGAATGGGGGTATGATTCACGTTTTTAGCATTTTTTGATGTGATTGGAGGCCTCGACTAAGTCCGTGATATGTTTTGAGACTTGTTGGTATGTTGGGACGGGGTCCCGAGGGGCTCAAGTGAGTTTCAGGGTGATTTCGGACCATTTCTAGGCCATTTTTAGCTTTTGGTTTTTAGCTACATCAGTATGCTGCGGGAACACGGGGAATTGGTCGCGATAGCGATGAGTAAAGTGGGAGAAAATGGCTAGTGATTCGCGATCGCGGAAGACCTTTTGTGATCGCGTAGAGGAAAGTTTCTGTTGCACTGACCCAACTTTGGAAGCTTGTACCTCGCAATCTGTAAGGAATTTGGAGATGATCCAAAAATAAAATATGTAGCCCTTTGTGTCTGGTCTTCAGAAAATTAAACCATTTGTAATTTGAAAAAGTAATGAGTGTTACACTCTAGCCTATCCGGGAAGAGCTTGGAAATTGTGAAGAAGAAATTTGTGTTGCACAAAGCTGAACTTAGAAGCTTATATCTTGTAATCTATAAGGAAATAAGAGATGAGTAAAGCATGAAAGTTGTATTCCTTGGAGTCTAAGTTTCTATAAGTTAAATCATTTGCAATTTTGAGTTTTTTACAAAAGGTTATGGCTATTATACTAGAGACTGTCTGGAAGAGCTAGACATTTGTTCTTCGCGATCGCGAAGCATTTTACGCGATCGCGAAGGGCAAATTGTGGGCTGTGAAATGTTGTGCTTCACTATTGCGAAGCATTGTCTACGATCGCCATATGGATTGGGGTAAGTGTTGTATATCCGAAATTAGTTATACTTTATGAATATATGGTTACATTCATCATTTATTTCAGATTTAAATGGAAGAAATCAAGATTTTTGCAAAACTTTTCAAGAACAAAAATTCAAGATTTGGAGGTCAAGTTGTTATCGGAATTTGGTAAAATTGGTATGGTTGAACTCGTATCATAATGGGTTGTCAGATTTTGTGAGGTTTTTTGGAATCTTGGCACGTGGGCCCGAGGGCAATTTTGTTAACTTTTCGAACGGAGTTAGGAATTTATCTAAATTGAATTGTTGTAAGTATTAGAGAATATATCTATACGTTTTCTCATTTATTGGCTAGTTTTGGAGCGTTGTGCATCAATTTGAGTCGTCAGAAGGGCTTGGAAGCCGAGTTTGGAACTTCGGAGAAAGGTGAGTCTCCTTTCTAACCTTGTAAGAGGGAATTGTCCCCATAGGTAAATTAATTGGATATGTGCTTCTATGTGTGGGGACCACGTACGCACGAAGTGACGAGAGTCTGTGCGTAGCTGCTATTATGCTTAAGTCCGGGTAGTTTAAGGCCCAAAAACATGCTTTACTTGTAATATTTGCAACTTGTTGACAAATCTAAAAATTCTTAAAACATATCGAACGTGTAGATGAATTTCTAAAAGTTTAGATATTATTTCTCGGCTTTTAAAAGAGAAACTTGTCTTTTACTTAATAATTACTCCTTGATGAATTCTTGATTTGACTATTTGAATGTGGTTATCTATTGTGGAATGGGCCGAACACCTCGGTAGATTGAATAAATGCATCTATGGTTCACGCTATTCGCCCCTCTGGCAGTACACAATTTAAATATTGTTGAATCGGGTCGTACGGCCTCGGCATGATTTGCGCATGCCTATATTTTCTTGACTTGCAAATTGTAAGTAACGATATTGCCTCCCTGTCTTGAGATAAATGCAAAAATTATAGGGAAAAAATGAATTTGGAATTTTACTATTAATAAAAGAATTGATTACTTGCTTCATGCTATTGAGTTACAACCATTTTTATAAAAAATCCTCGATTTTCTATATTATTGGTATATTATTATTGGACCGCTACTAAGTGTCGAAGTCGACTTGTCGTCTCTGCTTCTTCGAGATTAGACGGGATACTCATTGAGTACACATTATTTTTGTACTCATGCTACACTTGATGTGCATTTTTGTTGCACAGGCACATGTACGTTTAGTTGCCTAGTTTGGCGCGGCGGCATGGTTGATACAGGGACTTAGGTGAACTACACTTCTCGAGACGATCCGCAGCTAGTAGAGTCTCTTTCAGAGTATTGTGTTGTATTTTCTTTCTACTGTCCAACTTGTTTTTCGGACAGTTATTGTATTACATTATTTCCTAGAAATTGTTCATGCACTACTGACACCGGGTTCTGGGATGTCTATGAAATTATTCAGTATTTTAAGATGTTAAAAGTATCATTATCTAATCAGTTAAATTAATTATTTATTGTTTTATATTTAAAAGAAATGATTTGAAAAATATTAAAACAAGAAATGACTAGTTATTTGGTGTTGGCTTGCCTGACGGCGATGCTCGACGCCATCACGACCCTAAGTGGATTTCGGGTCGTGACATGTTCAAACACTTTTCACCATCTGTCTAATGCAATCTCCTGTTTTCTTTTAGTTCTAGTCAGTTTTTGTTTCGGTCACTTTTCCCTTTATAGTTCTTTTCATGCTGACTCTAGTGAATGACATGCACACATAATTCTCAGCCTGGTCTTGAAAGTTAGTCTAATCATGAAGCAATGACATGATTTTGAATATGATAAAATGAGGCGTTTGAGGAAACAAGTAAAGATTCACGCATTTTGAGATAACCTGAAGCTCGAATTGAGTGAAATTGAGGCAGTTAGTCTGGGAATTAAGAGGTTGATGAAACCATATAACAAGGAAATGTCTCTCAAGAAGTTTGAGGTAAATCAGTCAGTGATGAAATGCATTCTTCCACATCGAGATAAAATTGAGTCAAGTCTGCTTCGAACTGCCAAGGGTCATTCATTGGGACAAAGATATTGCCCATGGTACTTTTTGTTTGTGTTTATGCCATCAATAGATACTATGTATGATTTCTTTTCTTATCTTCAGTTTCATGTTTGTACTTGGCATTTTTAAAGTTTGGTATGACGAAGGCATTTTATTCTGCTACCCTAACACTTTTATCTTTTGCTACCTCTTTTGAGCCTTAATTTATTTTGTTTCATACCCCTCTTTTGGAATTAAAAGTAGAGCTAGGAACTAGAAAAGAAAAATAAAAAGAGAAAAAGAAGAAAAAAAAGGTAAAGAGAAAAAAAAGGAGAAAAGAAAAAAAAAGTAAAAAAAGAAAAAGAAAAAAAAAAGAGACAAGAAAGATAGGAAAAGAAAAAGGAAAAAGAAGAAGAAAAAGAAAAGAAAAGTCAACAGAAACATAACAACTTTCAGGTTGGAACTACGTTCGACATGATTCCTTCTAGGGATACGTAGGAAGCTTTACTCTGAGGTTCGATCCTTTTAAAGTAAAAATTCCAATAAAATAAAATAAAAATTCCCCCGACTCCAAGAAACCGGGGCATAAGTTTTAATTTGGCCAAAAGATTCAATTCCAAAAGTTTTAATTTTGAACCCTTTGATATTAAATTATTTTGAGCCTTCATGCCACCCTTTCTTTCCAACCCTGTCCAAAAATCTACATTACGGTCCAAAAAAAGACCTTCCGACCAGTCTTTGAGGATGCAAAATAAAGTGTGTGCTAAAAGTATGATCTTCTTGTATCATGGGTAATACCTTGTTCTCAACACAAAGAGAGAAGATGATAAAATGAGAGAGTCTTATCGGTGAAAACCCTCATGGGCACCGTAAGGCAACAATGAGTTGAGAAAAAGAGCAAAATGAGAGAGGCCTGATGGTGAAAACCCTTTAGGACACTACAAATCGACTGGGGATTGTGGATCAAATAGGACAATTGGAGCGCTGAAGCGCAGTTTCACAACTTAGAGGCATAACAAGAGTTGAAGATTAGGCTCACTTGAAAAATCAGAGCGCTTAATCCAAAATGCATGTCATGGTCAGTGGAGATGTCCTTCAAATTAGATTAGTTTCTACTTTGTTCTTTTTCTGGGTAAAAAATCTTTCTTGTTAGATACCATCTCTTCTCGTTTTTTCCCTTATTTTGTTCCACTTGTTTTGTTTGAGTCCCTTTTGAGTCTGTTTTGTCGAAACAAGTGAAAAATTACTTCAAAATCTGCTACTAGCTTTTTAATCCCACAAAGTCAATTTTGGTAAGCACATCAAAATGACATAAGACATAGGAGAATAGCGTGTGCACTGAGTTGGTGATAATAGATGTTCTTTGGGGCTGATTTAAAATACAAAATTTTGGTGATTGTTAGAGTACGAGTGCAATGCAATGGGTATAAGGTGTTGGACATGAATGAATCAGGAATATTTCTTGTGATAAGGGTTGTTTGAAAAAGTTGTCGGCCGATAACAAGCACTGTCTTCCAAGTTGAAGTCAAGTTGATTGTGACAAGTGCAAGAGTAATCGTCCTCGTAATCAAGGCCACAAACTAACCACCATATTTTAAACTCATAAGTTTTCTTTGTTTGAAACAGGGATGAAGACTATGTTCATATCAAAGTTTGGAATATTGAATTTTTTAGATGTAATGCCCTAATTTTGCTTACACAAAGGCTATTGAGAATATCACACATCACCCCTAGGAGACACACTTCCTAGTAGGGGTCTTTCAGGCTATATTTTTGTTTTAGGAGACGCACTTTCTAAATTGAGATTTTACCCCTAGAAAACGCACTTCCTAGCTTTGGTCATTTAAATTCATTCCTAAGAAACACAGTTACTAGTTTGAGTCGTTGAAATTTCACCCCTAGGAGACGCACTTCCTAACTACCCCTAGGAGATGCATTTCCTAGTTTTGGTTCATTCAAATTTCATTCCTAGGAGATGCACTTCCTAGTTTGAGTCATTGAAATTTCATTCCTAGGAGATGCACTCCCTAGTCTGTATCTTTCAGGTTATATTTTTGTTTTAAGAGACGCACTTCCTAAATTGAGATTTTACCCCTAGGAGACGCATTTCCTAGTTTTGAATTTAAGTTCATTCCTAGGAGTTGCAATTCCTAGTTTGAGTCATTGAAGTTTCACCCCTAGGAGACGCAATTCCTAGTTTGAGTCTTTTAGGTTATATTTTTGTTTTAGGAGACACACTTCCTAAATTGAGATTTTAACCCTAGGAGAAGCACTTCCTAGTTTTGGTTCAATCAAGTTTCATTTCCTAGGAGATGCACTTCTTAGTTTGAGCCATTGAAGTTTCACCCGTAGGAGACGTACTTCCTAGTCTGGGTCTTTCAGGTTATATTTTTGTTTTAGGAGACGCACTTCCTAAATTGAGATTTTACCCCCAGGAGATGCACATCCTAGTTTTGGGTCATTTAAGTTCATTCCTACAATACGCACTTCCTAGTTTGATTCATTGAAGTTTCATCCCTTGGAGACGTACTTCCTAGTCTATGTCTTTTAGGTTATATTTTGTTTTGGAGACACACTTCCTAAATTGAGATTTTACCCCTAAGATACGCATTTCCTAGTTTTGGGTCATATAAGTTCATTTCTAGGAGAGGCACTTCCTAGTTTGAGTCATTGAAGTTTCACCCCTAGGAGACACACTTCCTAGTTTGGGTCTTTCAGGTTATATTTTTGTTTCAGGAGTCGCACTTCCTAAATTGATTTTTTCCCCTATGAGACGCACTTCCTAGTTTTGGTTCATTCAAGTTTCACCGCTAGGAAATGCACTTCCTAGTTTGAGTCATTCAAATTTTACCCCTGGGAGATGCGCTTCCTAGTTTGGTTCATTCAATTTTCATCCCTAGGAGACACACTTCGTAATTTGAGTCATTCGAGTTTGATCCTTAGGAGACGCACTTTCTAGTTTGGTTCATTCAAGTTTCATCCCTAGGAGACGCATTTCCTAGTTTGAGTCATTTGAGTTTTATCCCTGGGAGACGTGCATCCTAGTCTAGTCTTTAGTTTTACTCTTATCATTGCATCAGTATCATAGGTGATTTACAGTTTTGCTAACAACTCACAAATCTTCCTAGTGCAAATTGAGGCAGAAAATTTTGTTTATTTTGTTGTTTTAATTGCAGGCACCCACCTGGGGAATGAGGAAATTCTTTTCAGAGTTACTTCAAATTTCAAGTCAGCAAGCGCCCACCTGAAGAATGAGAATTAAATTCAAATTATAAGTTGTAGAAGCTCGTCTCAAGAATGCGAGTCAACAGTCCGAGATGACCAAAAGAAGAGGTCTCAATCCACAAAAAAACGGAATAAAAGTGAATACAAATGCAGAAGCAGATGAAAGATATGAACTGATCAAGACATGGACGAAGTTACGAGCATTGCATGTCCGATCTCAATCCGAAAAAGTCATGGAAGAATGAATCAGCACTGCAGTTAGCAAGCATCAAGTCTTAAATCAAAAGTCTGCATGAAGAACCTGTAATGACCCAAATGGTCATTTTAAGAATTAACGCCACGATCCCCTATTAACTGCATTATCTGTGTTTATTTTTGCTATTGTGAGTTGCCGGGAGGATTTATTTGGAGTTTTGGAAAGTTTTGGGACACTTAGTTCCTAAAATAGAGTTTAAGTTTTAGAATTTGGACCGTAGTTGGAGAAACGTGAAGACGACCTCGGATGGAATTCTGTTAGCTCCGTTGGGTGAATTTAGATTAGGAGCGTGTTTAGATTGTGTTTTGGAGTTCCGTAGCTTATTTAGGCTTAAAATGCCGAAAGTTGAATTTTTGAAGTTTTCGGTTCGATAAGTGAGATTTTGATCTAGGGATCGGAATGTAATTTCGAGAGTTGGAGTAGCTCTATAATATTGAATGTGACGTGTGTGCAATATTTTAGGTCATTCGGATGAGGTTTGATAGACTTTTTGATCGAAAGCGGAATTTGGAAGCTTTGGGAATCCTTAGGCTTGGATTGGAGAGTGATTTGTGGTTTTAGCATTTTTTGAAGTGATTCGAGGGTTGGAATAAGTTCGTTTGATGCTTTAGGATTTGTTGGCAGGTTTAGCTAAGGTCCCGGCAGCCTCGGATGAGTTTCGGGTGCTTAACGAAAGTTGAATTGGACTTAGGATAAAAATGAAGTTGGCTAAACCTGTCATAACCGCACCTGCATGTGTGGGACGGCAGGTGCGGCGCCGTAGAAGCGGAATATAACCCAGACTCCAGAAGCTACAGGTGCGAGGGGTTCAATGCATTTGCAAGACTGTAGGTGCGGTAAGGGAGTCGCAGATGCAAAATTATGGGTTTAATGAAAAGTCGTAGGAGCGACTTGGTCTTCGCAGAAGCGGGACCGCAGGTGCGGTCCCAGAGCTACAGATGCAGTTTCACTGGTCAGAAAAGGGCAAAAACGAGGGTTTAGTCTCAAAACCTTAGAAATTGATTTGGGAGCTCGGGATTGGCAATTTTCGGAGATATTTTCACCTGGGTGATTTGGGTAAGTAATTCTTACTCAATTTTGATTAATTTCCATGAATCTATGCTTAAAATCATCCTTTTTGAATTTGGGGTGAAAATTTGGAGAAAAGGTGGGAAAGTTCTAAGGATTTAATTTTGGACTTTGATCAATATTTTGATGTCGGATTGGAGTAACTTCTATATATATGAACTCGTGATTTTGTGAGGATTTCGAATTTGTAAATTTTACAAGATTCCGAGATGTGGGTCCAGGGGACTTTTTGGGCGATTTTCCAAATTTCACGTATTAGCTTCGAATTAATTAGTTGAATTAGTTACTTGAAGTTATATTTACATTATGAAATTACTTTGAATAGATTGGGACATTCAAAGTCGGATACTTGTGGCAAGAACGTGGTATTGAGTTGATTGAGCGGGTTCGAGGTAAGTGGCTTGCCTAACCTTGTGTAGGGGAACTCCCCTTAGGATTTGGTACTGTTGATATATTAAATGCCTTGTACATGAGGTGACGAGTGCGTACATGTGCTAATTGTTGAAAATTCTATTTTCATTAAAGTGACTATAAATGAGTTTTCTTTCCTATTTACGCTACCTGCAATTTAATTCTACTGTTAGCTTGGGGAAGCATGTCTAATTGACTTAATTGCTTTACTTGCTCAAACTGCTGTATTTCAATTTTGTGTAGCATGCTAGGTTAGAAATACTTGTTTACCTTGGTATAGAATTTGGACTGAATTGAATATTCTTTGTGTTGCTACTGTGTGTTTACTTTGGGACTACAGGATGGTATCCTGGGAGATCCCCCTACATGTTTACTTTGGGACTACAAATTTGTATTCCGGTAGATCCCCCTGCACTTTCATATTAGAACTATGGGACTACACACGGTAGATTCTCCAAGTACTGGGTATTTATATTTGGGACTACAGATCAAGATTTTGGTATATCCCCACGCAGTATGTGTTGGACTATAGGACTACACCCGAGAGATCCACTGGATATTTATATTAGGGAGTACAAGGTGGTATCCTGGAAGATCCTCGGTTGTTATCTCTGTGTTGAGCTGTATTTTCCTTCTATGATTATTTTGTCTTTGTTGCAGCTGTTGTTACTCTTATTACCATGTATTACTTTAATATTGTTTCTTTCCTTATCTATTATTGTACATGATCGATAAGGCCCTGATCTTCCTCGTCACTACTCAACCGAGGTTAGGCTTGGCACTTACTGGATACCGCTGTGGTGTACCCATGCCCTTTCCTGCACAGGTTTTTCGTATGCAAATCCAGGTACTTCGGCTCAGCCCTACTACCCTTGAGGCGATGTGATTCTCCAGAGACTTCGGGGTATATCTGCTGCATCCGCAGATTGAGGAGTGCCTTTCCATTCTCCCTTGTAGTGATAGCCCTTCTATCTTTTCTGTTGATTTAGACATTTCGGAGTTAGAGCATTTTGTCATATTCGTAGCTTGTGATTCATGGGATTCCAGGTTTAGGGAGTTTGTTCAGTTTTGAAATCTCTTATTGTATATGTCGGCAGCATCTTAAAACTTTTATATTGTTATCTTCAGTTTTTATTAGTTTATCCGCAGTTCTTCTACTTTTATTCTGTTATTTTTCTTTTTCCGCAAAATGTTACGCTTACCTAGTCGTAGAGACTAAGT
This sequence comes from Nicotiana glauca, assembly GCA_026770625.1. Classification (NCBI taxonomy): domain Eukaryota; kingdom Viridiplantae; phylum Streptophyta; class Magnoliopsida; order Solanales; family Solanaceae; genus Nicotiana; species Nicotiana glauca. The sequence continues at coordinate 29,268 of MU728409.1, forward strand.
GCCGTCACGATAGTTCACGGAGGGCGAGCTGGGGTTGTGACAAGTTTGTATTAGATCTCTAGGTTTATAGGAGTCATGAATCACAAGACGGCTTATTAGTGTTTCGCGGATCGTTATGGAAACGTTTGTACTACGAGAGGCTATGTAACTATTAGAAAAATTATACTTCATTTGATTTCCTTGTCGTGCGATATTTTTGATATCATAATTATAAACTTCTATCTTCTATTCATTCACAGATGGTTAAGACACGTGTTACCAAAGATGATCATGTACCCGCGCCCCTTCTGGAGCCGTTAAAGGTCGGGGCCGGGGTAGAGGCCGAGGATGCACATGCGGTGCAGCTAGAACACTCATGCGATATGTCACCGAGGAGCCACCAGCAGCTCCCACCAGAGCCCAAGCACCTGATACGCCTACTGCTACTACTACTCCAGCACTTCAGGAGACTCTTGCATAATTCAAGAGCATGTATACTACTCTGGCTCAGGCAAGGTTTCTTCCCATTGTTGTAGCCATATCCCAAGCCGGGGGAGGAGCACAGATATTATACCTGTACAACTCATAGCCCCATATCAGCTTGAGGACAGGGCAACGACTTCCAAGGATGAGCAGCAAAGGCTTGAGAGGTTTAAGAAGTACAAGCCTCCTGTATTCAGTGGTTTAGCATCAGATGATGCTATGGGATTTCTAGATGAGTACTACCTTATCCTCTATACCATGGGTATATCAATATTGAGTGGGGTTTCATTCACTACCTTCTAGCTCGATGAGCCACCTACGAGTAGTGGCATACTTATGAGTTAGACAGTCCGGATGAGACAGCTTCCCTGACTTGGACTTAGTTTTCAGATATGTTCCTGAGAGAGTATGTTCCTCAGAGCCTCAAAGACGCATATCACACAGAGTTTGAACATTTGCGCTAGGGTACTATGACTGTCTCGGAGTATGATGTCCATTACACTAGCTTGGCTAGACATGCACCGCTTTGGTTTCTACTGTTCGCGAGAGGGTTCATCGGTTTATTGAGGGGCTCATTCCCAGCATCAGGTCTAGCATTGATTGTGAGTTGGAGATAGATATTTCTTATTAGTAGGTGGTGATCATTTCTAGGAGAGTGGAGGGTATGCATGCTCGGGATAGAGAGGAGAGGGAGGCCAAGAGGTCTCGAGAGTTGGGCTATTATTCTGGTGCCCGTACTCCAGCTGTAGTTTGTCATGGTAGGGGTTATATGAGTCGCCCTGTTCATTCAGCTCCTCCAGCAGCCAGTGGTATTCCAGCTCTCCCTAGGCCTCAAGAGCCTTATTATGTACCTCCAGCATCTAGTGCACTTCCTGCACGGGGTGTTTTTAGTGGCCAGTCCAGCAGACATGACCCGAGCTAGTAACAACCACCACGTCTCCCAAAACTTGTTTTGAGTTTGGTGACATGCATCATATGGTGAGAGAATCCCCCAAACTTAGGAGGGGTGCACCTCCATAGACTTCTCAGCCACAGTGTGCCCCGCAGAGTTCATAAGCTATGATTACAGCACTATTTGCTACCCCACCTGCTTATCCAGCTAGAGATGGAGGTCGAGAAGGTAGAGGTTGCCCTAGAGGAGGAGAAAAGGCCAGATATTATGCCCTCCATGCCCGTACCAAGGTTGTTGCCTCTGATTCTATCAGGACATGTATTTTCCTGGTTTGTCATAGAGATGTATCGGTTTTATTCAATCTAGGATCCACCTATTCTTATGTGTTTTCTTATTTTTCCTCCCATTTGGGTGTATCTCGAGATTCTTTGAGATTTCCTGTTTATGTTTCTACTCCTATGGGAGATTCTCTTGTTGTGGACCACGTTTATCGGTCGTATTTGGTTGCTCTTAGTGGTTTTAAGAGTAGATTCAATTTATTATTTCTCAACATGTTAGATTTAGATGTTATCTTAGGCATGGACTGGTTGTCGTCCTATTATGCTATTCTTGATTGTCACGTCAAAACAATGATGCTTGCTATGCCAGTTGTACCGCGAGTTGAGTGAAGGGTGCTTTAGATCACACTCCTAGAAGAGTTATTTCTTTCCTTAAGGCTCAGCAAATGGTTGAGAAGGGGTGTGATGCATATCTAGCTTATGTAAGAGATGTCAGTATTGATACCCCTACAGTTGATTCAGTCATAATAGTACAAGATTTCTCTGATGTTTTTCCAGTTGATTTTCCGGGCATGCCGCCTGATAGAGATATTAATTTTGGTATTGATCTGTTTCCGGGCACTCAACCTATTTCTATTCCTCCATATCGTATGGCTTCTCCTGAGTTGAAGGATCAGTTACAGGAATTGGTTAATAAGGGTTTTATTCGGCCCAGTGTATCACCTTGGGGTTCTCCTGTTTTGTTTGTGAAGAAAAATAATGGTTCTATGCGTATGTGCATTGATTATCGCTAGTTGAACAAGGTTACAGTGAAGAACCGTTATCCTTTGCCCCGTATTGATGATTATTTTGACCAGCTACAGGGTACACAAATATTTTCTAAGATTGACTTGCATTCAGGTTAGCATCGGTTGAAGATTCAGGAGCGAGATATAGGACTCGGTATGGTCATTATGAGTTCCTTGTTATGTCATTTAGGCTGACCAATGCCCAAGCATCCTTCATGCATTTGATGCACAGTGTGTTCTGACCACATCTTGACTCGTTTGTCATTGTCTTTATTGATGACATTCTCATATACTCCCTTAGTCGGGAAGATCATGAGCAGCACCTAAGGACATTGCTTTAGACTTTGAGAGAAAAGAATTTATATGCAAAGTTCTCGAAATGTGAGTTTTGGTTGGATTCTATGGCAATCTTGGGCCACATGGTATTGAGTGACAGGATAAAGGTAGATTCGAAGAAAGTGGAAGCAGTGCAGAGTTGGCCCAGACTATCCTCAGCTATAGAGATCTGTAGTTTTCTTGGCTTGGCGGGTTATTACCATTGATTTGTTGAGGCATTTTCATCTATTGCAGCACCTATGACTAGGATGACCCAGAAGGGTGCTCCATTCCAAAAGATGGAAGGGTGTGAGGTGAGCTTTCAGAAGCTCAAGAGAACTCTGATTACAGCCTCAATTTTGATATTGCCTACAAGTTCGGGGTCTTATAATGTCCATTGATGCCTCGAGGATTGACATTGGAGCGGTATTGATGCAGGATGGTAGGGTGATTGCCTACGTGTCTAGACAGTCGAAGGTACATTAGAAGAATTATCCTATCCATGATCACGAGTTAGCTGCTATTGTTCACGCCTAAAAGATTTGGCGCCATTATTTGTACATTGTGTCTTGTGAGATTTATACTGATCACTAGAGTTTTTAGCATATGTTCAAGCTGAAGGATCTTAATTTGCGTTAGAGGAGGTAGTTAGAGCTACTGAAGGACTATGATATTACTATTTTATATCATCCGGGCAAGGCCAATGTGGTGGCCAATGCTTTGAGTTGTCGGGAGGAGAATTTGGGGAGTTTGGCTTATTTACCAGCAGCAAAGAGGCCCATAGCGATGGATGTTCAAGCCTTATCCAGTCAGTTTGTGAGATTGGATCTTTCGGAGCCCAGTCGGATCCTTGCTTGTGTGTTTCTCGGTCTTTTTTGTTTGATCTTATCCGAGAGCGTCAGTTTGATGACCCCTATTTGCTTGTCCTTAAGGACAAGGTTCTGTATGGCGATGCTAGAGATGTGACTATTGGTGATGATGTGGTATTGAGGATGTAGGGTCGGGTTTGTGTACCTAATATTAATGGTCTTCAAGAGTTGATTCTAGAGGAGGCCCATAGTTCGCAGTATTCCATCCATCTGGGTGCCGCGAAGATGTACCAGGATTTGAGACAGCACTATTGGTAGAGGCAGATGAAGAAAGATATAGTTGAGTTTGTAGCTCGGTGCCTCAATTGTCGACAGGTGAAGAATGAGCACCAGAGACCGGGTGGGTTGCTTTAGCGGATAGAGATTCCGGAGTGGAAGTGGGAGAGGATCACCATGTACTTTGTAGTTGGACTCCCACGGACTTTGAGGAAGTTCGATGCCATTTGGGTTATTATGGATCGGCTGACCAAGTCTGTACATTTCATTTATGTGTGTACTACTTATTCTTGGGAGCGGTTGGCGAAGATTTATATTCGGGAGATTGTTCGTCTGCATGGTATTCCAGTCTCCATTATTTCAGACAGAGGTACTCAGTTCATGTTACGGTTTTGGAGGGTCGTACAACATGAGTTGGGTACTCGGTTGGAGTTGAGAACATCATTTCACCCTCAGACGGATGGACAATCTGAGTGCACTATTCAGATTCTTGAGGATATGCTCTGTGCATGTGTGATGGAGTTTGGAGGGTCTTGGTATCAATTCTTGCCATTGGCAGACTTTGCCTACAACAACAATTATTTGTCCAGCATTCAGATGGCACCGTATGAGGCTTTATATGGTAGGCGGTGTAGATCCCGGTGGGTTGGTTCGAGCCGGGTGAGGCTAGATTATTGGGCACATACTTGGTAAAGGATGCTTTATAGAAGGTTAAGGTGATTCAAGATAGACTTCGCACAGCGCAGTCCAAACAGAAAAGTTATGCAGAACGAAGGTTCGTGATGTTTTCTACATGGTTGGAGAGCGGGTCTTGCTTCGGGTTTCGCCTATAAAGGGCACTATGAGATTTGGGAAGAAAGGGAAATTGAGTCCGAAGTTTATTAGTCCTTTTGAAATATTGAGACGGGTTGGGGAGGTTGCTTATGAGCTTTCCTTACCTCCCAGCTTGGCAGGAGTTCATCTGGTATTTCATGTTTCAATGCTCCAGAGGTATCACGGTGATCTGTCGCACGTGTTGGATTTCAGTTCAGTCTAGTTGGAAAAGGATCTATCTTATGTTGAAGAGCCGGTGGAGATAGTGGACATGCAGGTTCAAGAGCTAAGGTCAAAGAACATTGTATTAGTGAAGGTTCAGTGGCGGGGTCAGCCGGTCGAGGAGGCGACCTGGGGGACCGAGCAGAATATGCGCAGCCGTTACCCTTATCTTTTCACTATTTCAGGTATGTCTCTATGCTCATTTGAGGATGAATGAATGTTTAAGTATGGGAGGATGTAACGACCCTACCGATTATTTTAAGAATTAATGCCCCGATCCTATTTAACTACATTCTCCGTGTTTGTTTCTGCTATTGTGAGTTGCTGGGAGGATTTATTTGGAGATTCGGAGAGTTTTGGGGCACTTAGTCCCTAAATGAGAGTTTAAATTTTTGCAAATTTATGCTTAAATTCATCCATTAAATTGGGAATTGGGGTGAAAATTTGGAGAAAAAATGGGAAAGTTCTTAGGCCTAATTTTGGACTTTTGATCAAGATTTTGATGTCGGATTGGAGTAACTTCTGTATATATGAACTCATGACAGTGTGAGGATTCCGAATTTGTAAATTTTACCCGATTTCAAGATATAGGCCTGGGGGACTTTTTGGGCGATTTTTCTAATTTCGTGTTTTAGTTTCAAATTAATTAGTTGAATTAGTTACTTGAAGTTATATTTACATTATGCAATTACTTTGAATAGATTGGTCCATTCGGAGTCGGACACTCATGGCAAGAACGTGGTATTGAGTTGATTGAGCGGGTTCAAGATAAGTGGATTGCATAACCTTGTGCGGGGGAACTCCCCTTAAGATTTGGTGTTGTTGATATATGAAATGCCATGTACGTGAGGTGACGATTACCTACAGCTAATTGTTGAAAATTCTTTTTTCATTAAGTAACTGTAGATGAGTTTTCTTTCCTGTTTATGCTACCTGTAATTTAATCCTATTGTTAGCTAGGGAAGCATGTCTAATTGACTTAATTACTTTACTTGCTCAAACTGCTTTATTTGAATTTTGTGCAGCATGCTAGGTTAGAAATACTTATTTACCTTTGTATGGAATTTAGACTGAATTGAATATTCTTCATGTTATATTGTGTGCTTACTTTGGGACTACGAGACGGTATCCGGGGTGATCCCCCTGCATGTTTACTTTGGGATTACGGATTTGTATTCCAGTAGATCCCCCTACACTTTCATATTGGAACTATGGGACTGCACCAGGTATATTCCCCCAGTACTGGGTATTTACATTTGGGACTACGGATCGGAATTCTGGTAGATCCCGCGCACTATGAGTTGGACTACGAGACGACACCCAGGAGATCCACTGGATATTTATATTTCGGACTACAGGACGGTATCCTGGGAAATCCCCGTTGTTATCTCTGTGTTGAGATGTATTTTCCTTCCGTGATTATTTTGTCTCTGTTGCAGTTGTTGTTACTCTTATTACCGTGTAGTACTATAATATTGTCTCTTTCCTTATATATTATTGTACATGACTGGTAGGGCCATGACCTTCCTCGTCATTACTCAACAGAGGTTAGGCTGGACACTTACTAGATACCGTTGTGATATATTCATGCCCTTTCCTGCACATATTTTTATGTGCAGATCCAGGTACTTCGACTCAGCCCTACTACCCTTGAGGCGAGGTGATTCTCCAGAGACTTCGAGGTATATCTGTCGCGTTCGCATGCCAAGGAGTCCCTTTCCATTACCCCTTGTAGTAATAGCCCTTATATCTTTTCTATTGATTTAGACATTCTGGAGTTAGAGAATTTGTCATATTTGTAGCTTGTGATTCATGGAATTCCGGGTTTTGGGAGTTTGTTCGGTTTTGAGATCTTGTATTGTATATGCTGAGCAGCATCTTAACACTTTTACATTGTTATATTTGGTTTTTATTAGTTTATCCGCAGTTCTTCTAGTTTTATTCTATTGTTTTCCTTTTTCTGCAAAATATTAGGCTTACATAGTTGTAGAGACTAGGTGCCATCACGATAGTTCACGCAGGGCGAACTGGGGTCGTGACAAACCGTTCAAGACTCAAGATCAAGATTCAGTAGACTTAGAGATAGGAATCTTTTAATTCTTATCTGATATGCTTGATTAGTTCTTTTAGATTTTGATTTGATGTAATAATAGGGCCGCAGATCAGAACCTTGATGGTACCTCAATCGGCTCTCCACCTCGGTAAACTCCGTCACTCTTCCTACTTCTGAACTACACATGGCCCGATTCCTTTATAGCCAAGGATATTTAGGCAGCTCAGATACCAGGGCTCGGTCGCATTCTCCTTTCTTTTAGTTTTTGGTCTCTCTAAATAAGGATCAGGTCAAAAAATCTATCACGCCGTTCTTTGTCTGAAAATACTTCGTGTTTCCAGTCAAAGAGGGATTGCTGTAGACATGTAATTATTGACCCTCCCAGATATTTTTCACATAGTAGCGTTTAAATATTTAGTTTGAGTCTAATATCGTTATTTTAACTAGTTTTGACTCTTTTACTTTATTTTATCACAAAAATAAAAATTACAATAAAATATTTCTTTTATTTAGCTAATTGATTATTTATCTAGTTACTCTTGGTTTATCTACCTTACATAAAATTCGAAAATACAAAAATACTTCCACTTTGTTTTCAAGAATCTCAATATTTTGGCAGTAATATTATTTTAATTTTTACGATGATTTTAATTTAATCCCATTTTTATTTTTTAGTATGATATTTGAAAAAAAATACCAAAAATAGTTTTGTTTTAACGGTTAGTTTTACTTTATCAGTGCATCTCCTCTTTGGCCCATCAACCCAACCCACTAGACCCTTTTAATCTTAACGTTCCATACTTAACAATCCAATGGTCCATAGTAACTACCACAACCCACATATAAGCTTCATCTTAAAGAAGAACCCTAGGAGGACCTAACCAAAAAGAGGGGATAAAAAAAATCAGTCGCAATACCCCACCCTTCTCATTCCATCTCAAGCGCACACCACCAAAAAAGGAGCAGCTACAACCTGCACATGGAGAAAGGAGTGTGAGAACAAGAGGAGGATTCTAAAAACGAAAAAAATAGAGGGTGATTAGAGGAGAACAAAACTGGAGACGAGGAGTTTTCTTTTGAGCCATCTTCATTGATTTTTCTCTCCAGTTCTAGCACTAATCTTTCTTATGAAAGCCATCTATTATTTTCTTCTGTAAAATTTGTAGCAATTTCATAACTAAATACACTAAGTTAACCACTGTTGCTCATCCTCACTCATAGCTTCATCGAGCTTACTTCGTAACACCACTTTTTGGCCTCCATATTATTTTTCTATTAAAGCACCTCCAATCAAGTATAAAGCTCCCTAAAAACTACAAATCTTCAACAAAACCAGCAAAATCTCCTTCCCTGAACAAAATAGGCTTCATTGATTGGGTCAAGAATTCAGCGGTGTCAAAGTTCCGGGGTACTCAAATCTGGGCAGCAGCAAAATGGTTGGAATGTCTGTTTCGCTGTTTGATTTTTTCGGTTAGCGCTCTGCTATTTCTCAAGGTTTTCGGGTCCGCTCCGGTTCATACCCATGGTTCTGTAATTAAAAGGGCGTCGCACCTTGAGGTCCATTCTTCTCTTAAATACTTTGCCTTGAATTAAATTAATTGGGTTTTAGTTTTAGTGAGTTACCCATTATTTATCACTGATTAACTAGAGTACATTGATATGATAATTACTATTTGAGTTGCCGATTGAGTTTCTTTGATTTAACACACGTTGGGATTATCAGTTAATGGGTTGCAAATGATGTCTTAATGAACTAAAATAAATTCGAGGCTAAATAATATGAAATAGAGTAATCTTTATTCATGGGTTAAATTGGTTTGTGAGCCGTGGGGGTGATTCGGGTTAACATGAAAAAGGGTTTGGGATTCCCAAGACCTATTGGTTATACCTAATAACTACAAATTAAAATGAGTTGAACTTATATTGATTTTCGTTTATTTCTTTATTTGCTTTTTATTAATTTGATCGCTAGGAGCATGTCTTAGGCCGACCACACTCGGGTAGGCAAATCTTAGGTTTTTCTTTATTTTATTTCTATTTGAGGAGAGAGGTCGTTTCTTTTAGTTTATTATCCGGGTATATATTTTTATCTGAGGTATGCCCCGAAGTATTTGTATTTGGAGGTAGAAAGTAGAACTTGTAGTATTTTTATTTTTATTTTATTAGGTGAGAACGACCATGTACATCATGTCCCAATACTATATAAAACCAATGTGCATATGCAAATGTGATCTCCAAGGTCTCCAAAAAGACTACTTCATTATGGCCATCTTCATATTTCATCCCGTACATTACCTATAATAGAAAACAACTATCGCTAAGCACAAAGCTTAGTGGTGTATAAACTTTAGGCTTGGAGTCATTAAATTCTCCAATTCCCCTCTTCAGTAATAGTTAGCTCAATTTAACATAATTTAAATCAAGTGAACAAATATATCAAACATATCAATATAAAACTTTGAAGTATTTCCAAATACCA
>MU728409.1:51650-72897 GCA_026770625.1 Nicotiana glauca
GTAGTAATATTTTGGGAATAGGCTTGCCTTGTAACACAATAGGCGCCATCACGACCAAGGTTAGATTTTGGGTCGTGACAAGTTGGTATCAGAGCCTAGTTACATAGGTCTCACGAGTCATGAGTAGGTTTAGTAGAGTCTTGTGGATCGGTACGGAGACGTCTGTACTTATCTTCGAGATGTTGCAGAACCTTTAGGAAAATTTCACATTCTTGAATTCTTATCGTGCGGTATTGATTCAGCTTGAAGTGTAACTCTTTGAATTCCTTCCATGCATTCGTAGGTTCACATTAGTGCTCGGTATCAGTTGTGCATTGACAGATTGTGATTCCTTGGATGAGGTGCGAGATGTGATTTATGTGTGTTGATGTTGGGCCAGCCTGGAAAACTTATGGCTGGGCTTTGACTGTAGATTGAGCACTGAGGTGTTGATTGTGTGAGCGCGTGCTTGTGGACCTATATGTTGTAGGGCCCCTATTAGTGGAAATAGTGGCTGGATGGAAACGTGGTGAGTATGATGTGACCGCGAGATGAGTTCATATGATTTGAGTGTGGCGATAATGTATTGCTGAAGGTTTCACCTATTTGAGACTCCAGATATGTTTTTAGACACGTTCGAGGACGAACGTTTGTTTAAGATGGGGAGGATGTAACGACCCAGTCAGTCATTCTAAGAGTTATAGCCCCGTTTTCGCAATTTATGTTTCTTTATGTGTTGTTAAGATATGTTGAGTTGTATCGAGTTCGTAGGCTTGGGTTCGAAGTAGTTTTGGAGTGAAATGATCATTTAGTCTCTTAGTTAGAAAGCTAAGTTAAACAAGTCAACTGGAAGTTGACTTATGAGTAAACGAATTTGAATTTGGATTTTTATGATTCGATTAGCTTCATTGGTTGATTTTAGATTTAAGAGTGTGTCCAGAATATAATTTAGAGGTCCTTGTTAGAATTAGGCTTGAATTGGCGAAAGTTTAGAAGTTCTTAGCTTGAATTCGAGGTTGATTTGGTGTTTTGGTGTTGTTTTGGGTGTTTCGGAGGTTCGCGTAAGTTTGCATAGTGATATATGACTTGTTGGATTTATTGGTTGAGGTCCCGAGGGCCTCGGGTGAGTTTCGGATAAGTTTGGGTTGTGTTGTGCTTGTTTTTTTTATGTTTTGACACCGCTTTTTCAAGTATAAATGAAATCATATTGAACAAATAAGCTCCAATTTCGTTTTTGATTGAAGCGTTAGATCCGTATCGTAATTAGGGACCTATAGCAAAAAGAATCATTAAATTTGGATATTGTATGAGGATTTTATGGTCATTTTACTAAAAATTAGGTTGTCAGATTTTTCAAAGTAATTACGAAATTGCCACTAGCAGCGTATTTAAAAACCTACATTATTTGCAAATATTAAAACCTACATATCTCATTCATTATAAGGTCAAATTGAGTGATTCAAAAGCCTAACTTGATTAGAATTTCACAAGGAATCCATTGGAGGCATAAAATAGGAGTCTTGGAATTGTTTGGCACGAGAAACGAGGCAGAATAGCTGGTAAAAAAATACATAAAACTAGGGTTTGCTCATTCGGTCATATTTTGAGTTGGGGAGCTCGAATTTGAGAGATTTTGGAGGACATATTCGCCATATGGATTGAGATAAGTTTTCTCTACTCGGTTTTGATTATAATTTATGAAACCATCTTCGTTTTTGGAATTTGATTGATGATTTCAAAGTGAAATTTAGGGGAGCTAGGGTTTGAGTATTGGAGAGTTTTAAGTGAGGATTTGAGGGACCAAACGAAGTCCGATTTTGACAAATTTTATATGGTTAGACTCAGGAGAGGACGAGGATAATGTTTCTGCCATTTTTGACTGATTCCGAGATGTGGGCCCGGGGGCCGAATTTTGGCCAATTTCGAATTTTTGACATATTTTATAGTTTTTATTGTGGAATTCGATTCTTTGGCACATAGTGATGGTATTAATCTAATTTTGGTTAGATTCGAAGATGTTGGAGATCGAGTCTAGAGACGAGGGCATCCCGGAGTAGGATTTTATGCGATTGAGGTAAGTAATAGTTTTAACTCTAGCTTTGAGGGTATCAACCGGAGAATTTGACATCAAGTGATTGTTTGGAGGTGAAACCCACGCTAGGTGACGAGCGTGTGGGTGTATACCTCGAGGGATTGAGACTTGGTCCGTCCCGTGAGGCTGCGAGGCCTAATAGCTATTATTTGTGGTTATGTGTTTATTTGTTGTTGAACTTATTTGCCTTCATGTTAGAGATCATGCTTAGGCATTATTCATACTCAGATTATTTGTACTCAGTCATAGAAATTATTGTACATGTTTACCTCTGTCTCTATTATTTTCTAATATGTTGTGATACTTGATGTGGGTTGTGTCCCCTTATTTGTTGAGGATGGTGAGGCTAATGAGGTACAGTATTGAGTGAGGCCGAGGGCCTGGTTGAGAGGATATTAATACCATAGCATGTGAGTTGTCCACGTAGCACGTGAGTTGACCGTGCGGGTCCAGGTATTGATGCCATAGCGCGTGAGTTGTCCGCGTAGCACGTGAGTTGACCGTACGGATCCAAGTATTGATATGGTAGCACGTGAGTTGTCCGTGCTTAGAGCTTGGGCTTTGGGAGCCCCTCCAGAGTCTGTACACACCCATAGTGAGCGCAGAGTGTTGAGTGTTGAGTGTGGAGTGTTGATGTGTGAGTGCTGAGTGATGGAGTGACATTGTTGTGAGGTTGCATTTACTTTTGTTGTTACTGCGCTTACCTATTAATTTCTTTGTGGCATTTACTGAGTTATGGAAATTTACCTGTTTATTCATGTTTATTGTAAATTGTAAAAATAAATAATTGGACTATTATGCTCAGCTCGTCACTACTGCTCAGTTCCTTAGTTATTTCTGTTACTACTGAGGTGGTTGTACTCATACTACACCTGCACTATATGTGCAGATCCATGTGAGTTAGAGCGCGGCGATCGTTAAGTTCAGACCGTCTATCTTTGGAGACAGCAAGGTAGCTGCTAGCGTCCGCAAGGCCTTGTTACTCCTTTTTCATTTCTTATTTTGGACGGTTAGACAGTTTATATTTCTTAGTTCATAGTTTTAGACGCTCATGACTTAGTGACACCCCGATGTTTGGGACTCGTTTTCGTATTTTATATTATTTATATTTAGAGTTGGTTTAGTTTATGAGGAATTAAATTATTGTAAATGTTTTATTAAATTCTTATAATCAAATTTGTAGTAATATTTTGGGAATAGTCTTGCCTTGTAACACGATAGGCGCCATCACGACCAAGGTTAGATTTTGGGTCGTGACACTTTCATTAATTAGTCTTATATCCCTAACCCTATTTCTCTTTATTCATTTTATTTCCCTAATCTTTTATCCCACAACCTCAGTTCCTAACACTTTGTAAGCAATAGATATTTCCTAATTAATTACCTCTCATGGTATGAGTTTGAGAGCTAGTTGATTCCCAATTTTTAACATATTTTTATATACACAAATACCTTCAAAATAGCATATATAAGCATGCATAAGATTTTTATAATTTTAAATATTTTTAATTGAATTATTTTCTCCCTTTTTATTCATAAAATCCTCAATAATTATCCCTCAAATTATTGTTATGGTAATTTAGTCATTTAATTTCTCTCCTTTTATTCATAAAATCCCAATAATTATTCCTCAAATATTTTTTGTGCATTTTTATAATTATATTTTGTATTGTTAAAGTTAAATTGCATATTATTGCAATATTAGCTTATTAATGTATAATTACATTTATATGCGTAAAATTGGTATCCTATATTTTTAAAAATATTAAATATCTATTTTAAATTATTTTGGTACATAAAATTATTTTCCAAAAATTATTTATTATTTATTATAATTTATATAGGAGAAAATTGGCTATTTAAAATATAGTCAGATTTACCTTTCAATTGTAGCCTAAATTAAACCCAACCCCAACCCAATTTCTAAACAAAGTACTCGATCCAGACCCTAACCCGCCTACCCGACCCAAAGCCATATTAAATCCTGGCCGTTGATCCAAAGGATCAATGGCCCTCATTCGTTCTTACCTTTTTTAATTCCAGCGAACCCCCAACCCTATCTCATTCCAAATTTCGCTGCCTTTGTATTCTCTCATCTCTCAACCACTCAACCTAACCCTCGCTCCTTTCAACCGCCGACCTTCTTATACGGTCTTCTCCGGTGATCACTCGTAAACTCCTAAGCCACCAATGTCTTCTCTATTGACATGCTTGCCTTCTCTAAGGTCTTCAAGGGCCCTGGGCCACGCCGACTTGCATCTAGGGTTTGCTATTTGGCTGTTCTTGGCTACTCCTATGTGATTTCGAGCAAAATCACACTGTATTGTCACGATCTTTGGGTTTTCTAAATAGGTTCTTTCATCTCTACTTGGATTTATTCTGAAAACCCTAATTTTTGCTTACATCTCCTAGATCTGTACGATTTTAAAAGATTTGAGTCTGTTTCTTTGATTTTTTACACTATCCTTGTAACTCTTTACAAGAATCATCGATTTCAAAGTGTTTTCAACTTCTTCTCAAATTAGGGTTTTCGAAACTTCTTCTAAAACTTTGTTTAAACTGATTCTTTATGTTTAAACTTCTATCTCTTGCATATTTCGACTGATTCTGTAATTTTACCGCCTCTTCAACTTGCCTATGTTGAAAACCCTAATTTCTTAGTTCTAATCTTGGGTTTTTGAGTTTTGTTTTGATAATGTGTTTAGTTAATCTATATGTTTCTGTGATTATGTGATTTTACCCTATGATTGCTTGTTAAGGTTCCTAATTATGGCTATCCCTGCCTATTGTGTGTTTTTACCCTATTTTGTTCACCGATATTTCTGATTCTTGTTGATACCCAATTTTTACCTATGCATTTTTCATACATACAAAATACTTTCAAAATAACATATATGCATATATAAGCATGTCCAAGTATTTTAATATTTTTTCTAATTTTTAAAATATTTTTAAAATCAATTTAGTGTCCATTTTAGCAGTACAAAATCAATAATTATTTCTAAAATCATAAATTTTGGTGAATAATTTATTTTATTCTCATATTTATAACAAAATATGGTTAAGTTAATTTTTATATATTTTTATAAATTTATTTGGTCTTTTAAAAGCTAAATTGCATATAATTGCAATTTTAGCCTACTTTAAGATTTAATAGCATTTTATAATTATAAAATTGGTTCCAACATTTTTAAATTAATATTTATATATTATTAACTGATACAACACTTTAATTTTCTTTCAAAATTATTTTTTTACTATTTTTATGAAATAAAAAAGGAAAACTGGCCATTTAAATTTTGGCCTCATTTCGCTTCAATTGTATCCCCATTTGCATTTCAATTTTAGCCTAAAATTGAACCAATTTCAAAATCAAAATTGGACCAGCCCAATCCCATTTAACCCAACCCTTAACCCGTTTAGCCAACACACCCTGCTTCTTTTTAATCCCGGTCGTTGATCATTTTTTATCAACGGCCACGATTTTTCCTTTCCTTTTTAATCCGCCCATACCCCTAACCCTACCTCATTCTCTTCTCTCAGCCGCCTTCAAACACTCTCCTCTCTCAAAACTCTCTCTACTAATTGGCAAGATAGTTCTTCGTGTTTAACATGTCTGTATGCTTTATATATGAGAAATTTTCCTTCAAATGGGTTTGCCAACATGTGATTGATTTAAAATTTCTTTTAATAAGATTCGATTGATTGTTACTGATTTTCTTTAAGTAAAACCCCTTCTTCACTTTTTCTGACTAGATTCATCTATACCAAAACTCAGACTTTGTGATTTTTTGGCTGTTGATTGATTTCCTTTCCTTATTTGCACAAACCGTGTGCTATCAGACTTTTTTCTTAAATAAGTTCCTGTGTATTTACCCTTCTTGTGCTGCTTTGGAAAAATATTTGATCACCCTCTTTCCTTAATTGTTTTACCCGTTTGAAATCAAAATCCCTTAATTGAAGGAGAACTTATGTAATTTATTTCAAAACTATTTTCTTACCTATTTCTACTTGCCTTTTTGCACTATAAAGGGCACGAACCTTCTGCACTTTAGGAAACCTTGAGTTCAATATTTTTACACACATTACTTACTGAACACCTTCAATTTTAATACTCTTACACTCTCAATTCTACACTCTACTCTCTTCTGAGACCTTCTGACTATTTGCTTGCAATTTGGCTTTACAAGACTACTGCTTTTCTTTTCTTCTTGAAAACTGGTATGTTCTGATTTAGTTTTCTGCTTCATCCTTATGTGTTTGCTTTACAGCTTCTACAATGTTTTCTACTTTGCTGTCTATGTTCAGTATTAAATATGTTGTTCGCTTTGCATCTACTACTGTTGTGAATCCCCATGCCCCATTCCCTTCTATGTGTTTGAGTTAAAGTTCAACGCATGGCAACATCCAAATTGTTTCTCATGTCTGGACTTGATCCTTTAATGGATCCTAACTCCCAAACAATGTGGCTAACAGGTTGGTTAGGGTGTGCCAGCACTTCCAATTACTAGGTATGACTACCAGCATGTCTTGGCTTTCCCCAAAATCCCCTCTATGCACTTTCACTCTCTCCAAGATTCTAAGTTCTACCCCCCTCCTATGAGCCTTGCTTTAGGACCTTGAGCTCTCTCTGAACTTGGACATTTAAGGGATGGCCCTTCCACACTGCACTGCACTTAACCTTGCAATATATTTGGGGTGTAAGCATTGCCCGGAGACTATTTAAGACTCTTAGGGAACTCTTACACATCCCAAATAAGAGAAAGGCTTTGGAATTTGATCTTTGGAGTTGGTCTACTTCATGCTTCGGACAGAAGTCAGAATCAGGCTCTCCTTGGTTGGGATTTTTAGGTTCTATGATGTAATTTTATTTTACTTTTCTTTATTCATTATGGGTTGTAATAATTTGTAATAACTTATGGAGATTTTAGTGTAAAAATGAGGGTTACTCATGTATGCATAAGGGTAGATATCATGTTCATATGTATTTACTTCTGTAATCATATCTTGTTCTCACTTCTGCATTTTTTATATAGAAATCATGTTTACAAGTTTTGCACTTCTGCATTTTTCATATAGAAACCATGCCTATACGTTTTGCATCTCATGTAGACATCTGTTTATAGGTTTTGCATTTCATACGTAGATACCATGTCTATAGGTTCTGCATTTCCGCGTGTCACGTAAAGAGCATGTCTCTAGAGTTTCCTGAATTTTGCATATGCATCTATCACTAGGCAAACGTACTCATAGGTTTAAATGACAAACAACATTCTAGATACCATTACTATTGGACTTCTGCACTCTTATTTCGACTAAAGAAAAGTGTTTAAAATCAATAACACTTATAAAGCATGCCTATAGGATTAATAGACTAATGTGAACCGACCACTCGCTTATGAGTTTAAAATCAGTAACAACATTGCTTAAATGTCTGCAGAACTTATGTTCCTGCAGTTAATAAGTCTTCTTCTAGAATCAGTATATCTCTCTCCCGTATTATTAGATATCATGCCTATAGGTCTCACTTAGGCACGATATAGGGTGAGTTAGCTAATGAATCAGGCTTCGTTAATTCCAACCAACAGGCAGGTCTGATTCCGGTTTCTTATCTGAAATGTGTAATAAACCAGTCTGCCACCTCCATTTAAGTTTAATTCATACCATAACCAGTACATGCAAGACTTGCTAAATAATCTGTCTTTAAGTGAGGAGGCGTGTTTGAGCCTTTTAGTTTTTATATGTTTTCCCATATCTGCTTTACAAGTTTTTCATGACGCCTTAGATTTTTATCCTTTTGAAACCATAAAAAAGTCCAAATCTCCCTTCCCTTTAGGATTAGTAGTCCCAAATGCCTCCGGGACTGATAGGATCGGGGCAGGTACTAGCATGTAATAAGTAATGAAACCATTCCGCATTTAATACCTCAACGGGGTGGGAAAGGGTAGATATGGATGTGATGACCGGTGCGCTAATACCACATGTAACCCCTCTTCTGAGGAGTGATTACCGAGTATTGCATTGATGTGATCCATATTATTTGTTTATTTTCAGAATTTTTAAAATATTTCCTCAAATTTTCAGCTTTATTTGTTTCTTCAAAACTTTAATTTATTTGCAACCATTGTGTGAAAAAATCTATTTGAAACACTTATGTGTCTATATGTTGTTTGCATTTAAAGTCACAATTGTAGCATGGCCTGGAACTACACTAGTGGATCCTGAGGGGTGCCTAACACTTTCTCCTCGAGATAATTTCTAGCCCTTACCCAAATCTCTGGTTTCTACATCAAAACCCTCTTAGGGTCCTAATGCACTTTAATCATTAGGCAGCGACTCTTAAATTGAAATCCAGTTCCCAAAAGGGAACGAGTTGTCCTCCCAAATGTGATAAACCCAATTTCGTAAGAAAAGAAGGGCGCGACAGCATGACGACTCTGCTGGGGAATTTCTTTAAGGCTTTTACCATTTCATGCTATTTGTGATTTTATGCTCCCTTAAATGTCTTTAATGTCTTTAAGTGTTTATTTTTCTCTCCTACTTCGTAAACTGACTTGGCTCTTTGTTTCTTTTCTTAATGCTTTCTTTTACCGCTTTCCTTTAATACTATTGTAATTACGAGCAATTATTGGAATTATTACTTTATGAATGCGCAAATACATGACAACTTGTTTAATTATTGTGACTGCATATTCAACATCATCTTCCACTCGTGCCAAACAAAATATCATAGCAACGCTAATAATGAGTGGTTGTGCCTTTCCGATATTATATCCCCCTAAGTCATATTTGCAGTAAAACCAGTCGATCAAAGGTGTAGTCGACGGTCCCGTGCCTTTCCCTCTTGAGTTGTCCGTTCAAGGGTACCGGTCTAATACCCCATAAATACCTTACTTTGTTTAATTGTGCATGCATCATTGTCAAAAATTGTCCACATAACGACTCTTTAAGATAGCCTTGTCCAAAGTCCACTAGGTTTCCTTGGAACCCAAACGGACACTACCACATTCTGTGCATTTATTTGGAGAACTAAATGCTACTCATGCCAATGATTGATATCTAAATAGTCGTGTCTGGTGGGGGTAAGGGCCTAACATATTTGTTTTGCAAAAATGAGGCACGAAGTCCCTAGATTTGGCATGGTTACCAACATCCAACCGAAATTGCTAAACTGGTGGAAAGATCTTCATTCTAGTGATCAGACACTTGTTTGGAAATACCTAGGAAATCTACCTTCTCTCCTGGAAATCCAACCCAACAAAGGAAATTCGTCAGAAGGGCTGAGGACTGCCAGAATGTTGAGGGAAATAAAGATGGGCACCTAGCTAGAGCCTACTTACTGCTTTGACTTCGCGAGCTTGTGCAACTATTCGAGGGAGCCAAAGATGCCGAGTCTGGGGAAGGTCCTTCCAGGACCAAGTAGATAGAATTTTACCTTTCCTTTTATGGATGTAATAAGGCTAATGGCCATTAGTGACATTTTATTTCCTGCTATTTAGTGTCATTTTGGGATTCGACTTATTCTTATCAATAAAATGAGGCATTTAGCATTATAAGTTCTCCAAATCAAGTTGTCCCTAGGCCTACCTCAGGCACAATGAGGCTCCCAAATTAGGACATGATTTACATTCCTACACTATGTGTTTAAATATCACAACATCTTCTCTTATAATCCTCACTAACTTGTTACCTTTTTGTCTTTACTTTTTGTTTTATTCCCCTCCCCCAAAGGTTAGTTTGTGCACTCTGGCATCGTCATCATATTCCACAAGATCCAAAGGCCCTCCACCTACTCCTCCTCCTAGCCCTATTAGAAACAGGAACAGAGGAAAAATGAAAGACTTGAGCAACACCGGAAAGGAGAATTCAGTTGAACGGGTAGAGGTTGCTCTGGGTATTCAGGTTTCCAAGGAAAGTGCCTCCCAGCTCGATCAGAAGTTATTGAAATTTCAAGAAGAACTGAACCAAGTTTGGAACTTGGCAAGCTTGTCATTTTCCCTCACCACCCCAGATGTCAGTTTTCCAAACGCTCAAAACCCCACACCTCCACAGAACATTCCAAAATCACAAAACCACTCCCCTCCTCACCATCACTGCAATACTCGCCACACATCCAACAATACTCCACTGCTCATCCCAGACCCTGTGAACTCCACAAATGACCATTTTCACCCTTACCAAAACACCCCCATCTATGTGGAAATTGTGCCGCATCCTACTCAACCCATGTCAAGTACACCCGAGTCTAATGATAAAGACTCCCTTATCGGGAATCAGGCAGAAGAACTCAAGAAGCTGACTAGCAGAATTTAGGGCATCGAGGGAAGTAAGCGGATTAAAGGGCTAAATTATGAAGACCTTTACATTCAACCCGATGTCGAACTGCCCGAGGGGTACAAACCTCCTAAGTTCGAGATGTTTGATGGTCCAGGGGATTCGAGAGTTTATCTAAGAACATACTGTGACAAACTAGTCATAGTAGGGAAGGACGAGAAGATTCGCATGAAACTCTTCATGAGGAGTCTAAAGGGAGATGCTCTGTCTTGATACATCAGCCAAGACCCGAAATAGTGGCCAAACTGGGTAAGTATGGCCTCTGATTTCATGGACAGGTTCAGATTCAACACCGAAAATGCGCCAGATGTGTTCTACATCCAGAACCTAAAGAAGAAACCTACGGAGACATTCCGCGAGTATGCTACTCGTTAGAGATCAGAAGCTGCGAAGGTCCGACCGACTTTAGAAAAAGAATAAATGAGGAGGTTTTTCATCCGAGCTCAAGACCCACAGTACTATGAAAGGTTGATGCTGATTGAAAGCCAAAAAAATTCCGACATCATCAAGCTATGGGAGTGATGGTGAGGATCACCAAGAGTCTCTAGTCGCTGGTTATGTCACCCTCATCCCTGCTATAACTTCTAAAGACCCTTCCCAATGGTTCAATCCAAATAAATCCTGTGCATATTATACGGGCATGAAAGGGAATACCATTGACGAATGTCGTTCTCTGAAAGATAAGATCCAGGATTTGATTGACAACAAGATCATTGTGGCAAGGGAACCTGCTCCAAGTATTCGCAACAACCCTCTACCTGACCACAAGGGCGGAGGCGTTCACATGATTAACATAGAAGATGATTGGGACCCTAAAGGATCGATCAGATTGATCACAGAAGGTGACAAGCCAAAGAAACCAATAGTCACCCTTAATCTGATTGTAGTCCAGATTCAGCCTTCTAGGGACGCCGAGCTGAATTTGTCCATACCACTTGAGTTCGAAGCACCTTCTTCTGTAAAGACGCCAGCACCTATTGAGGTTGAGTTTGGGTCCCCAAAGGCACCTGTGCCATTTGAGATTGCTGTGTTACCTTTCGAAGCAAGGGTACCCATTCCAGTAGCAACGCCAGCCATAGCACTATTCTATACGGAGGCCATCCCTTGGGATTACATAGTCGAGGAAAGGAAAAACCAATTTCGGAGAACCAATTGCGGCACAAGGTATGAAAAGGACCGGCAGGGTTTATACTCTGGAACACTTGGCTGAGTCAAGCAAGCAGGCCTCTGGTCGGCCAACCAATACTGAAATCGGGCCTGATGATCTCTGGAGGAAGATACAAGCAAAGGAGTACTCAGTCATTGATCAATTGAACAACACCCCTGCACAGATCTCTATCCTAGCTTTGCTGCAAAGCTATGACGCACATAAAAATGCCTTATTAAAGGTGCTGAGTAAAGAATATGTACCAAGCAACATCACCAGAGGTGAGATGGAAAACATGGTGGGGCAGGTATTGGAGAGTCATAAGATCACTTTCCATGAAGATGAGTTACCACCAGAAGGCTTGAGTCATAACAAGGCATTGCACATCACTGTGCAGTGCAAGGATTATTTCATCACCAAAATCCTGATTGACGGAGGGTCCAGCTTCAATATTTGTCCATTGGTAATGCTTAGGACATTGGGAAAGAGCCTGCATGAGATCAAGGATGGGGCCATCAATGTCAAAGCTTTCGATCGTTCCTAAAGTTCCACTATTGGGGAAATTAGCCTGTGTCTAGAAATGGGGCTTACTTGTTTTGATGTTGATTTTCAAGTAATAGACGCGCCAGCATCTTACAACTTGCTTTTGGGATGGCCTTGGATTCATGCTGCTGGGGCTGTAGCATCAACCCTACATCATGTAGTGAAGTTTGAGTGGTATCACCAAGAGGTAATTATACATATGGTAGCAATCCCATATACAGTCGCCAAACCATCCCGCCCATAGGGGGATGAAGGAAGATAGGCGGGGAGACCTATCACCACATCGAGCGAGTCAACGCCGTTGATAAGGACAAGTGGTAGGACAATAAAATTGAAAGCATATTGAATTGGTGCGGATATGAACCAGGCAAGGGACTTGGCAAAAACCTCCAAGGGATCGCTAAGCCTATCAAGTTGAAGAAATATGGCACTACCTTCGATCTGGGATACGAGTATACCTGGAATGAGTTCAATGAATGGTCGCCACCCTGGCGTGGTCCTTACCACCCATTGGAGCAGCCGATATCCCGATTGGAACAGACTTTCCAGCCAATCGATGTTATATATGGGTCGGAAGAAGAGGAAGCAATGGCAGCGATGAGGAGTTTGTTTTTGGAAGATGATGACATGGATTGTTGTGTCATTTTCGAGGAGGAGAGGGAAGGCCCATCTATACAAGCCGTAAGCCGAGGGGCATGCCTCAACAATTGGACCGTCAGAACCACCAGAACCCAGAAAGCTTCGGGGTAGCAAGGCGGAACAAAGCACCGTGCATTGTCTTTTATTTTACTAGTTGACTTTCTTTTCGCATTCTTGATTTTGAAATAAGAGCTCCAATGTTCAAAACTATTATGAAATTTATCAAAGCACTCCACTTTCTTATAAATCTTACTCTTATTACTTTCTCATATTTATTTTATTTACAGTATTACTATTACTTAGCTTGATGAACCAACGACTGTGACATGCAATGAGACAACACAACAAATGGCTATATACTCAGAGGAAGATGATACACCGGATGGGATTGTTAAAGAAGTTGAGAATTTTGAGAATCGACCTAAGTCCAATTTGGACGAGACTGAGATTGTCAACTTGGGAGATGCAGAAAATATCAAAGAAACTCGCATTAGTGTTCATCTATCACCATCAGAAAAGGAAGAGTACACAGAATTTCTAAAGGAATATAAAGACATATTCGCCTGGTCATATGATGACATGACTGGTTTGAGTACATCTATTCTGGCACACAAACTGCTAACTGACCCGACATTTCCACCGGTAAAGCATAAGCTCAGAATGTTCAAACCTGACATGAGTTTGAAAATCAAGGAGGAAGTCACTAAGCAAGTCAAAGCTAAGGTTCTCAGGGTAGTAGAATATCCGACATGGTTAGCCAACATCGTGCCAGTAGTGAAGAAGGATGGAAAGGTCAGAGTCTATGTCGACTACTGGGATCTCAACCGGGCCAGTCCAAAAGATGATTGCCAAATATACACATCCTGATTGACAATTGCCCCAAGCATGAGTTGTAGTTGTTTGTTGATTGTTTTGCTGGGTACCGTCAGATATGGATGGATGAAGAAGATGCTGAGAAAATGACTTTCATTATGCTGTGGGGAATGTATTGTTACAAAATGATGCCATTCGAGCTGAAGAATTCTAGGGCCACCTACATGAGGGCCACGACTACCATTTTCCATAATATGATATATAAGGAGATCGAGGTGTATGTAGATGATGTCATCATCAAATCCAAGAAAGCCATTGATCACATGGAAGATTTGAGGAAGTTCTTCAACAGACTGAGAAGGTACAATCTGAAATAGAATCCCGCCAAATGTGCATTTGGGGTTCCTGCCAAAAAATAGCTTGGGTTTATTGTAAGCCGTCAAAGGATAGAACTGGATCCATCAAATGTCAAAGCTATCCAAGAATTGCCACCGCCAAAGAACAAGAAAGAAGTAATGAGTTTCTTGGGGAGACTTAACTACATCAGCCGGTTCATAGCACAATCTACTATCATCTGTGAGCCGATCTTCAAGATGTTGAAAAAGGATGCTGCTACCAAATGGACTGATGATTGTCAGAAAGCCTTTGACAGAATCAAGGAGTAGTTGTCCACGATGCCAGTTTTGGTCGTGCCCGAGCCCGGTAGACCTCTATTGCTCTACCTTGCGGTATTGGATGGAGCATTCGATTATGTCCTGGGCAGCATGATAAAATAGGGAGAAAGAAGCAGGCCATCTATTATCTCAACAAGAAGTTCACCCTGTACGAGGTCCGGTATTCTCTGTTAAAGCGCACCTGTTGTACTCTGACTTGGGTAGCTTAGAAGTTAAGGCACTATTTCTGTGCCTACACTACATATCTCATATCAAGAATGTATCCGTTGAAGTACGTCTTTCAAAAGCCTATACCCACTTGCAAGCTAGCCAAGTGGCAGATCCTATTAAGTGAATTCGACATTGTCTACGTAACTCAGAAGGTAATAAAAGGATAGGCATTAGCTGATCATCTTGCTGAAAATCCCGTGGACGGAGTATACGAACCCTTAAAGACATATTTTCTTGATGAAGAAGTATCCTTCATATGAGAAGATATTGCAAAATCCTATGATGGTTGAAGGATGTTTTTCGATAGAGCGGCAAATTTTAAAGGAGTTGGCATAGAAGCAGTTCTAGTATCAGAAATCGGTCGGCATTATCCGGTGTCCGCCAAGCTCAGATTCTTATGCACCAACAACATGGCCGAGTACGAAGCCTGCATCTTGGGGCTCAAGATGTCCATTGACTTGAACATTCAAGAGTTGCTAGTGATAGGAGATTTAGACCTCCTTATACATCAAATCCGAGAAGAATGGGCAACTAAGAACTCCAAGTTACTCCCTTATATGCATCATGTACAAGAGTTGAGGAAAAGGTTCACAAAGACAGAGTTCCAACATGTCCCCAGGGCCCAGAATAATTTTGCCGATGCATTGGCTACCCTATCGTATATGATTTAACATCCAGATAAGAACTTCATTGATCCTATTCTGGTAAAAGTCCATGACCAGCCAGCTTACGGTGCTCATGTAAAAGAAGAAGTAGGCGAAAAACTGTGGTTTCATGATATCAGAGAATACTTGGCACAAGGAGAATACCCAGAGCTCGCAAATCCCACTTAGAAGAGCACACTTAAGAGGTTATCTAACAATTTCTTCCACAGCGGAGGAATCCTATATAAGAAGACTCTGGATTTGGGATTGCTAAGGTGTGTCGATGCAAAGGAAGCATCCAGGCTACTAGAAGAAATCCATGCTCGGACCTGCGGTCCACATATGAACGATTTTATCTTAGCCAAGAAGATACTTCGGGTAGGCTACTTTTGGATGACTATGGAAATGGATTGCATCCAGTATGTCCGAAAGTGTCATCGCTGTTAGATACATGTAGACATGATAAAGGTGCCTCCAAATGAGCTTAATGCAACAAGCTCGCCATGGCCATTCGCTGCTTTGGGAATGAATATTATTGGACCTATCGAACTTGCTGCGTCAAACGTGCACAGGTTCATCCTAGTGGCAATTGATTATTTCACCAAATGGGTTGAAGCAGCATCATACAAAGTGGTGACTAAGAAAGTTGTGGTACATTTTGTACGCGACCGTATTGTTTGTCGGTTTGAAATTCCGGAGTCAATCATTACTGATAATGGTTCCAATATCAACAGTGACTTGATGAAATCCATGTGTGAAACCTTTAAGATCAAACATAAGAATTCTATAGCTTACAGACCTTAGATGAACAGAGCTGTAGAGGCCGCCAACAAGAACATCAAGAAGATACTAAGGAAAATGATAGAGAATCATAAGCAATGACATGAGAAGTAATCATTAGCTTTATTAGGGTACCGCACCACGGTCCGCGTATCAATCGGGGCAACCTCCTATATGCTGGTTTATGGCACAGAGGCGGTCATTCCCACCGAGGTAGAAATTCCTTCCTTGAGGATCATACAGGAAGCAGAACTCGATGATGCAGAGTGAGTGAAGAGTCGTTACAAGTAGCTGGCTCTTATAGATGGAAAAAGAATGAACGCAGTTTGTCACGGTCAGCTCTATTAGAACAGAATGTCCAGAGCCTTCAACAAAAGGGTCAAGCTGAGACAATTCACACCGCGGCAACTGGTATTAAAGAAGATTTTCCCACATCAAGATTAAGCCAAAGGGAAATTCTCTCCCAATTGCTAGGTTCCATACATGGTTCACCGAGTTCTAATAGGAGGAGCCCTCCTACTTGCAGAAATGGACGGAGAAGTTTGGCCAAAGCCGATCAACTCAGATGCAGTGAAGCAATACTATGTGTAACTTTTATGCTTTCCTCATATATTGTGATTTGAACTATGACTAACCTGATTCCCATTTAAGGGGGGATACATAGGCAGCCCTATGGGTTCGGTCATAATTCCATAAAATTTTTATTTTTTCCCTCTATTGGAAACTACCACAAGTAGTCGTTAGAAGCACCAGCCCAGTAAACTGGGGAAGAATTTTAAAGAGGACCCTTAAAATCCCAGAGCAAGAGAGGTTGCAATGTCTTGAACCGCGTCGCAGTCGTCGGTTCATCTAAGGAAAACTATTCTTGATTATATACTTATGTTGTATTTTTACTAAATCATACATGTCTGTTATCAAAATTACTTTGTTTAGTAATGCTACCTCAATGATACACACAGTATCACCAGATCAAAGCCTAGAAGGCCAAGCGAAGTTCATAGGGATACAAACTAACCTTCCCCCTTACAAAACTCACAATTTTTCTTTGGATGCAGGCACTCAAGTCGTAAAATCCTATCATACATATTGTTCAAGAATGCAGCTCTCAGAGCCGTCACAATTATTCGCAGTCATTATCCGCACACATTATCCCTAGTAGCCATGATATCATAATCGGCTATCAGCTATCTGCTAAGAAATTCCGTTACTATTCTCCTTTTATTTCTGTATAAGGCTACCATTCTGCCTTCCAAGTTTAAGCTCTACCTCCATCTGTATTTTTGCATTGTATAAGGCTACCTTTCTGCCTTCTGAGGTTAAGCTCTACATCCATCTGCACTTCTTTGCATTGCATAAGGCTACCTTTCTGCCTTCCGAGGTTAAGCTCTACCTCCATCTGCCTTTCTCTGCATTGTATAAGTCCACCTTTCTGCCTTTCGAGGCTAGGCTCTACCTCCATCTGCATTGCATAAGGCTACCTTTCTGCCTTTCGAGGTTAAGCTCTACCTCCATC
This sequence comes from Nicotiana glauca, assembly GCA_026770625.1. Lineage (NCBI taxonomy): Eukaryota > Viridiplantae > Streptophyta > Magnoliopsida > Solanales > Solanaceae > Nicotiana > Nicotiana glauca. The sequence continues at coordinate 69,019 of MU728409.1, forward strand.
TGCATTTCTCAAGATTGCATAAGGCTACCTTTCTACCTTTCGAGGTTAAGCTCTACCTCCATCTGCATTTCTCCGCATTGCATAAGACTACCTTTCTGCCTTCCGAGACTAATCTCAGTCTCCATCTTGCACGGCTGAAATATCACCCCTTGTATTTTTCTTGCATGGTTGAAAGATCGCCACCTTCATCTATATCCTACATGGCTTAAATATCGCCACTTTATCTTCATCTTGCATGGCTGAAATATCACTACCTTTATTTATGTCTTGCATCGGCTGAAATATTGCCACCTTTATTTACGCTTTCATGGGCTGAAAGATCACCACCTATCGCATTCGATGGGCTGAAAGACTGCCAAATTGTCCGAAGGCGTCATTGTTCAGAGTCACCATTTTCATAGCTTGAGAATGCCATTCCATGGCTTGAGGACCCCATTTTATCTTTTGCATATCATTATTCAAAGGCATCATAGTTTGGAGGCATCATTCTCATAGTCCGAGAGCATCATTTCATAGCCTGCGAATCCTTTATTGTACGCTTCATGGCCCAGGAAGTCATGGTCCAAGGACGTCATCCTAACCGTCAAAAGACAACATTCATGGTCCAATGGGAACTTGCATCACGTTTAAATTTATGCACAATAGATGTTTGTATTGCTCATTTACAGGTAAACCGGCTGGCAACGACCGTCTCAGTAGGAGCGATCCGCTCCAGTTCCCGCAGCCCTAACTAGACTTTGACCATCTTTCTCAACCTGGATATCTCGTCCGTTCTTATAAAATCCCAATTGGCATATTCCACCGATGGATCTTGAACTAAATATGGCATGATTCCTGTAAGACCAGGGATATATAGGTAGCTCATGAAGCAGAGCACGGACAAATTCTTTAAACTATTTCATTCGGTTAAATTGGCTATCATATCTTTACCCGACCACTCTTTCATTCTTCCCGGGTAAAGAGGGGCAGTTGTTGATACCCAATTTTTCCCTATGCATTTTTCACACATACAAAATACTTTCAAAATAGCATATATGCATATATAAGCATGCCCAAGTGTTTTATTATTTTTTCCAATTTCTTAAACATTTTTAAAATCAATTTAGAGTCCATTTTAGCAGTACAAAATCAATAATTATTCCCAAAATCATCAATTTTAGTGCATAATTTATTTTATTCCCATATTTATACCAAAATATAGTTAAGGTAATTTTTATATATTTTTACAAATTTATTTTGTCTTTTAAAAGCTAAATTTCATATAATTATAATTTTAGCCTACTTTAAAATTTAATAGCATTTTATAATTATAAATTGGTTTCAATATTTTTAAATTTAATTTTATATATTATTAACTGATCTATCACTTTAATTTGCTTTCAAAATCATTTTTTTGCTATTTTTCTAAAATAATAAGGGAAAACTGGCCATTTAAATTTTGGCCTTATTTTGTTTCAATTGTAGCCCCATTTGTATTTCAATTTTAGCCTAAAATTGACCCAATTTCAAACTTAAAATCGGACCAGCCCAATCCCATTTAACTCAACCCTTAACCCGTTTAGCCAACCCGCCTGGCTTCGTTTTAATCTAGGCCGTTGATCATTTTCGATCAACGGCCACGATTTCCCCTTTCATTTTTAATCTGCCCATACCCCTAACGCTATCTCATTCTCTTCTTTCAGCCGCCTTTAAACGCTCTCCTCTCTCAAAAATCTCTCGAAGGTTCCTGAAACCCTAGCCTCTCTCACTCAATTTCAACTGCAATCTCACCGGAATCCATGGCTTCTCAGGCCATGGATGGCCTGTACTCACTCCCTCCACTCTTACACATTGGGGTTCGAAGTTTTGAGGTCTGACCTCGATGGTGTCCTTTCAGATCTACTCAGATCCATGGTTTTGGGGACCTCTCCGGCTTTTCTCCGGCACATTCAAAGCATTTCGAGCCTGGTTCTAACTCACCCGACTCAGGATCGAACTTTTTCCAAGCCTTTCTCATTTTAGGGTTCCTCTGAAATCCCATCCATTCGAGGTTTTCTCTGATTGTTTTCTTAAATTTATGATATATCTGTGCTTTACTGAAGTTTTAAAATGCTTTCCCCAATTTTTCTTTCTAAAAAACTTCTTTCCGATCTAGGGTTTCTAAAAGGCTTAAAATGTTTTTCTGACTCCTCCTTTTCTTTTCTTTGTATGTATTCGTCTATACTATGTTCATATGTTTTCTTTTCTACCACGCATGTGTTTTCTTCTGCTTTCTTTCTACTATACATGATTCATCTATGCTTTGTGTTCTATTGTGCTTCTACACCAGGCTCACATATTCATCCTGTGGTGTTTTCTATATGTCTTGTTGATATACTTTTCTAGTACGTTGAGCCCTTTTACTGTATGGGTTTCCTACTGCATTTTTAAGTTCTTTATTTGCCTTCTTTTGGACTTTGTTTGAGTTCTTTTAAACATTTTTATTCTACTGTTCGCTTAAGTGATGTACTATATCCCCTCTCTTCTGAATTTGTTTAAGTCCCACGTTTCTTATTTCTTTCTTATTAAACATATCTTTTCTACTCTCACTATGTTTCAAATCAATTTGTTGCTTCAGACTTGCTATTGTTTATCTTCTCATAAGTCTCTAAAAGAGACCTTTGAGCCTATTTCAGTTATTTGTCTTCTCTTCTCTATATCTGATTCGAGTTGAAAACCCTAGGATTTGGGGGTTTTTTGGCAGTTTGATCTTGTGTTTGGACTAGGGTTCTATTTGGAACCCTGGACTCTCTCAAACTCATTCTGAGTCTATGTACTGAACTTCAATTCCTTTGTTCATGAATCTGAACTTTTCTATGCTAGACTCTCTACTAATTGGCATGATAGTTCTTCATGTTTAGCATGTCTGTATGCTTTATATATGAGGAATTTTCCTTCAAAAGGGTTTGCCAACTTGTGATTGATTCAGAATTCCTTTTAATAAGATTCGATTGATTGTTACTGATTTTCTTTTAAGTAAAAACCCTTCTTCACGTTTTTCGACTGGATTCATCCATACCAAAACTCAGACTTTGTGATTTACTAGCTGTTGATTGATTTTCTTTACTTATTTTTACAAACCGTGTGCTATCAGACTTTTTTCTTAAATAAGTCCATGTGTATTTACCATTCTTGTGGTCCTTTGGAAAAATGTTTGACCAAACTCTTTCCTTAACTGTTTTACCCGTTTGAAATATGAATCCCATAATTGAAGAACTTATGTAATTTATTTCAAAACTATTTTTCTTACCTATTCCTACTTGCCTTTCTGCACTATAAAGGGTACGACCCTTCTGCAGTTTAGGAGACCTTGAGTTCAATATTTTTACACACATTACTTACTGAACACCTTCAATTTCAATGCTCTTACACTCTTAATTCTACACTCTACTCTCTTCTGAGATCTTCTGACTATTTGCTTGCAATCTATACAAGACTACTGCTTTTCTTTTCTTCCTGAAAACTGATATGTTCTGATTTAGTTTTCTGCCCCATCCCTATGTGTTTGCTTTACAGCTTCTACAATTTTGTCTACTTTGTTGTCTACGTTCAAGATTAAATATGATGTTCTCTTTGCATATGTTGTTGTTGTGAATCCCCATACCCCATTCCCTTCTATGTGTTTGAGTTAAAGTTCAAAGTATGGAACCATCCAAATCAATGCTCATGTCTGGACTTGATCCTTCAATGGATCCTAAGTCCCAAACAATGTGGCTAACATGTTGGTATGGGTGTGCCAGCACTTTCAATTGCTGGGTATGACTACCAGCCTGTCTTGGCTTTCTGCAAAATCCCCTCTATGCACTTGCACCCTCTCCTAGATTCTACGTTCTGCCCCCCCCCCCCCCTGAGCCTTGCTTT
>MU728409.1:92680-127591 GCA_026770625.1 Nicotiana glauca
AATACAAATTAATTAGGTTGGCCTTTATATAATAAAAATGAGATGAGTCTCGCCAAACAAAAATGCATAAATTGCGGGGCCCTCCTTAAATACTTATATTAAAATACTTAGAATTCGGGGCGTGCCGTTTAGCGAATTTCACGGCCTCCCGCAAAGATAATAACTCTTAGTCGCTTTAGGCGCGTTTTTAATAATTTTACCTTCTTAAATACGGGTGTGCATTTCATGCAATCTAAATCCAAATCCCAAAATATTGAATAAGAATGTGTCGAGGATCCAGGTGCATTTCATGTGACGTGATTCAAGAATACATTTTTAAACGACGTTCACTTTCTTAAAAATTAACTAAAAGCGGTAAATACTCCTAAAATTGCTAGAACCACGGGATCCGGGGGTGCCTAACACCTTCCCTCGGTTCAACAGAATTCCTTATTCAAAATTTCTGGTTCACAGAATCCAACTGGGAAGTCAAATTTTCCTCGATTTTGGATTCAAGTTAAACCGGTGATTTGGGACACCAAAAGACAATCCTATCCCAAGTGGCAAATCTAAAAATAAATAAATAATCCCATTTCGAATAATGTCACTTTAAATGAAAAAACTCCCTTATACACTATCCTTCGGGGTAGGTGTGTAAAAAAGGAGGTGTGAAAGCTCTGGCGACTCTGCTGGGGACACGAACCCAGAATTCCAGTTTAGGGTTCAAAGAATTCGAGCTTAGTTTAATTATTATATTTGGCTTTATCTGATTTCTCTATATGTTCCATTCTATAAGTTCTGAATGTTTTACCGCTTTGATATTTGTTGACTTGTATATAAACTGTCGCGAATCCCTTCCTCTCTCCAAGTCTTCTACATCATGGAGAAGGGTGCACTTCGTGTAGCTTCTCTTCTGTTTATAGTCTTTCCCAATTTAGAGCGAGGTTGGATAAGTTGCTAAGTCGGCAGAGCTTCTGTATCCCCGGTACGCTGCCTCCCCCTCGGCTCGAGTTGTCCGCTCGGGTAAGCCAGGTCTAGACCAATAAACCTAGGGTTTAAACATAGAAGAACAAAAACTCATGTCGGATTCCTAGTAGGACATTTGTTTTCATCATGTGCATTTGACTTAGGGGACTCAACACAGGGGTTGGGTCCGTCTAGGACAGGTGACCTGAAATGAATTGACCATCCTGATGCATCTTACGTGTTGCTTGCGCATTTATTTGCTCGGATTTGCATGTTGATCGGCTTGTCTAAATGAGTGAAAATTGAGAAAAATAAGCAATGTTAGGACTAAGTGAGGGTGACCATTTGTTTTGAAAAAATCAATGCCCAAATAGTACCGAAATGCTGCCGGATTTTTGAATAATGAAAACAACAAAGAAAAGAGAAAAATGTTTGAAAAATAGAAAGAAGATTGTTGTTCACAATAGTTTTGATTTTGGCAAATCTGCCCGAACTACGCTGGTTTGATTCTCACAGGATGTGAGATACGTAGGCAACCCTCATCGGGTCCAACCACCCTTTTGTAAAAATAGCCAAAAAAATGTCAAAATTTTAATTTTCGTCATAAATAAGTTGGGTGATGCCATTCTTATTAAAATAAGCCAAATGTCCCCAAAAGGGCGCCGGAAGGCTGTTTTTGCAAGAACAGCCACCCCGAGTCATTTTTAAACGGTTGGTAGGCACAGCCTTAAAATCTCCCAACTGGAAGTGCTGAAAGGCCGTATCTGCAAAATCGGGTCTCTGTGTGCTTAAATAAAAATTTTGAAAAAAAATAGCCACTTTTTCCTTTTAGGTCAAAATAAATTATTAGAATACTCCTTAGATGTCTTTCTTTCATAAATAAAAAATATATATAATAAAAAATAAAGATTTTGAAAAAAAAATTGAGTCCGAAATATATGTTTGCTCAAAATTCAAAACATTTTTGTAAAATTCCCTCTTTCGAAAATTAAGAGGCAACTTCCAAAATCCAAACAAAAAAAATATTTTCTTTCTTTCTTAGAAAAAGAGAAAACAAATGAAAATTCAAACAAAAAATATTTTCTTTTTACGTTTAGAATTCCCAAAGTTCCAATAAAAGAAAAGAAATTTTTAGAAGTCTTTCTTTCAAAAAATAAGAAGAAAAATCAAAATCAAAAATCAAAATGAAAAAAAAAATATTATTTCCCTATTTCTTTTAAAGCATTTCTTTCAAAATTCCAAAAACAAAAAGAGAGGGTTAGATTATCTACCTTATTTGCAAGAACTACGCCTCGTCTGATTCATGCGAGGCCATGATACGTAGGCAATCTACATAAGATTCGACTGTAATCCTAAGAAAAAGAGAAATACGAGGAAATAAATAAAAGAAAAAACAAGAGAGAAAAAGAAACACAAAGGAAGAAAATAAGGTATTGAGTGAAAAACCATGACCAAAGAAAAAGAAAAAAGCAGAAAATGAAAATAAAGAGAGAAGAGGGAAAAGAAAATGAGAGAAAACAAAAAAGCGAAGGGAACAAGAGAAAAGCCGGGATGACGCATGCAACCATAGCAAATATGTAGATATTCATTTAATTGTATAGGTGCATCACACTCCAATGTGCGGTTACCTATCTGTTATTTGTTTCAAATTAACCATTGTTGCTGTCAATTTTCAGCTGAGCTTTTTAGAAACAGTGGTTGGTTTGTGGTAAGCTGGCCTCACATCGATATTTCACCAGATCAAAGGTAAGTACAGAGATGTCGTCTGAAATGACTCTGCCACCAGTTCTCATTACTAAAGACAGCCCCATCTCGGGGATCCCGGCCTCTGAATCCATTACAGTTGAAGAAAATCGGATATTGCGCCTGCGCCTGATGGAAATGTGGGATGCTTGGAACAATGGAAAGGAACCTCCAAGCACCATCCCCGGATTCCCGAAGTTATTCCCTAGATCTGGAGGCGCTACTACTGTCCCCATCAGCCACCCAAACACTCATTTGGGGCAACCTACTATAATTGCTCATTTCCTAGGAACACCTTCTGAGGTTCGCCCCCAGGTGTTCCCATCTGGAACTGCTTCCAGCATCTTCATGGCTCCGCCATGCTCCACAACAACACAACCATCACTACCGAAGCATGCTTTTGACCCCTCGGTTTTCACATTCCAAAATCCCGTCTTTCAGGCTGACCCTCCTCATTATCCTAAATATACTTACTCTCATCCACCGCCATACGAGCTTACACCGGGGCAGGACAAAACCCTCAAAGCCCCAGAGCAGGATGAGATGGCAAAGAGAATGAGAAGCCTCGAACAAAGTTTAAAAAATATGCAAGGCTTGAGCGGGAAAAAGAGTGTCTCCTATACAGACCTGTGTATGTTCCCGCATATACACTTGCCCTCAGGGTTCAAAACACCAAAATTTGAAAAGTATGACGGGCACGGCAACCCCATTGCTCATTTGAAGAAGTATTTCAGTCAGTTACGGGGGTCCGGTGGCAAAGAAGAACTGTTGATGGCGTATTTTGGAGAGAGCTTAATCGATATTGCCTCAGAGTGGTATATGGACCAGGATGTCTCACGTTGGCATATTCGGGACGATCTTGCCATAGACTTTGTCAGGAAATTTCAATACAACATAGACATTGCTCCGGACAGGAACTCCTTGGCAAATCTAAAGAAGAAACCATCAGAAAGTTTTCGAGAATATGCAATTAAATGGTGCGAACAGGCGTCAAGAGTGAAGCCTCTAATGGATGAGGTAGAGATGGTCACTGTTTTCCTTCAGGCCCAGGAAGCAGACTACTTTCAGAATATGATGTCAGCCATGGGCAAGCCTTTTGCAGAGGCGATTAAAATCGGGGAAATGGTAGAAAATGGTCTGAAGACGGGCAGAATCTTGAGCCAGTCGGCCATAAGAGCAACCTCCCGATCCATCCAAGGCGGGTCTGGAGGAATGGCCAAAGGTAAAAAGAAAGAAGAAACAGTTATGGCAACATCAGGAGGAAGAAGATACCTAGCTCCTAGACCTGTGTTCTCTGAAAGAACCCCTTAACACTACTATCCTCATACAGATATAGTTTATGCTCCTCCACCTTATGCGGTCATGAATGCTCAACCTTTCGGCCGACCGCAACCACAAGCTAACAAAAATTAACCTCCATTCCCAAGAAACCAGCCTCCTCACCAAAACCATTATAATCCCCGACCACCACAAAATAACTTCCATCCACGGGAACCACCCAGACGACCAAATTTTACACCAATTGGTGAACCCTACTCCAGTCTGTTCCTGAAGCTTGTCCAGATGAATCTGCTACAACCTATTCCCCAAAACAGGTAGAACCCGGAATCCCCATCCTATCAACGGGGCATCCGCTGTACTTATCACTCAGGAGATGAGGGGCATAGTACTGACAACTGCTAGACACTGAAGAAAGCTGTGGAAGATCTGATAGAACAAGGAAAAATAGTGTTGATTGATGAAGAAGCCCCGAATGTGACCAACAACCCATTTCCCGCTCATAACAACAGGCCGATAATCGGGATGATTTGTGAAGACAAGGAGTTTGATCCAGCTTTGAAATCTATAATTGCTATTACCGATGCAGAAAGAAAGCCCAAGGTAGCCTCGAAGCAGGAAAAAGGGGAAAAGAAGAATAAAATTGTCAAAACTGAGCCTGAGAAGAAAACTGAAACAAAAGCAGAGACGGTGCCTCCTAAAAATGGGGTTTTTTTATGTCCCGTGAGGTCGCCAAAAGAAACCACTGGTTGTGAGCGCTCCGAAGAAGATTAAAGTGAAAAAAGGGACACAAATATATGTGCCGAAAGGAGCTTATGTGGTATGGGGGACAATTAAACCGCCTCGGCTGAGTGAGCCAGTGGTTATTGGACGCGTACCACAGAGGCCAATGACAGACCCCTCTGCAGTGCCATGGAACTACCAGCAAACAGTGGTTACATACAAAGGCAAGGAAATTTTGGGAGAACTTCCAGGAAAAGTCCCTGTTGAAAAATAGTCAAATATACATGAGGTAAACAATGCCACACGAAAGCGCTTTCTGTCTAAGAAGCCAGTGAGTGATGAAGAAGCAGAGGCCTTCTTTCAGAAAATGAAGATGCCTGACTATGAAACAGTGGATCAATTGAAGAAATATCCTGAACATGTGTCCCTGCTATCATTAGTGACGAAATCCTCCGAACATCAGAATATCTAATGAAAACTTTGAATGAGGCGTATGTGCCAATTAAAACCTCAATTGAACAGCTTGAAAGGATGGCAGAAAGATTCTTCACCGTCAATCAACTCTCTTTTAGTAAAAATGATTTGCCTCCAGAGGGAGCGGACCACAACAAAGCCTTGCATCTGACTATCAAATGTGAAGGTTACTATGTCAAGCGAGTCATGGTGGATGGAGGCTCGGGGGTTGACATCTGCCAACTCTCCATATTGCAAAGAATGGAAATCGGGACGGGAAGGATTCGTCCTAATAATGTTTGTGTGAGAGCTTTTGATGGAGTTAAGAGGGATACCATCGGTGAAATTGATTTGATATTAACTATAGACCCGGTGGATTTCGAGGTAACCTTCCAGGTGTTGGACATGGATACCTCTTATAATTTTCTTCTGGGAAGACCCTGGAACCATGCTGCAGGAGTTGTGCCCTCCACCCTCCACCAGATGGTGAAATTTGAGTATGAAGATCAGGAGATTGTGGTCCACGGAGAAGATGAGCAGTCTATTTATCGCGACCCATATATCCCATGCTTGGAGGCGAGGGAAGGAAGTGAGCATATTGTTTATCAAACCTTTGAAATTGTGGTGGCAGAGCAGCACGATGAGGGAAATCTGTGTCCCCAACCTTTCCTGTCTAATGCTTCAATCATGGTGGCCAAAGAAATGATTAGACACTGTTTCAAACTAGGAAAAGGGAGGGGAAAAGCTTTGCAAGGAATATCCAAGACGGTAACTCTACCCACAGCAGAAAAGTTTTTCTGGATAGACTTCTACCCTACCCCAGATGATGAGAAATAGGCCGAGGAAAGAAAGAAGGGAGGATGGGTTCTGCCACAACCATTGCCACATTTCTATGATACTTTTGTCAAGCCTAAGTATGGCGAAGAAGAGGACGACGAGGTGTTCACTGCTGAGGAATTCGAAGATATATGAGGAGCTATGAGACAAATGCTTTATGAAACCAACATGGTTCAGCCAAGGGAGGGTACTAGCACCGCTGAGGTGCTTTACATAGGACCAGATGCTAAAATCCAAAACTGGAAGGCTATGCCACTCCCGATCAGGCGGGAGTCCCATTAGACTAGCCTTGTCACCTTTTTTGCATCCCGAGTTATTTCAGGGTGTAACTCGGATGTTTCTTTTAATTTCTTGTCTTTTCAAATTCCTAAATGTAAACCCTGTTATCTTTCCAAATTCCAAGAAATGAAATCAATATTTCATCGTCCATTTTTCTCTTTATTCTTTCTGATTTCTATTTTTTTCCTTTTTCATTTTTTTCTTTTTCAATTATAATAATGCGACTTTAAATAACATGACATGCTTGCGTACTTCACGCCCGGACTCAAACACGTTGTCTAACTGTGAAATAATGAATCAAGAACTGGAATATGATGAAGAAGAGGCTTTTAGGGAAATAAATCGAGAATTGGAACAATTTGAGAACAAACCTAAGCCAAATCTGAATGACACTGAATCGGTTAATTTGGGAACAGCCGAAGAAATAAGGGAAACCAAAATAAGCATAAACACAGATGAGAAAACTCGAGATGCAATAATCTAACTCCTGTTTGAGTTTAAAGATGTGTTTGTTTGGTCATATGATGATATGCTAGGACTGAGCGTGGATCTAGTGGTGCAGAAGTTGCCAATTTACCCCGATTGTCCTCCAGTTCAACAAAAGCAAAGAAAGTTTAAGACTGATATCAGTGATAAGATCAAAGAAGAAATCACAAAACAGCTGAAGGTGGGGGTAATCCGAGTGGTCCGATATACCACATGGCTGGCCAACGTAGTTCCAGTACCAAAGAAAGATGGAAAAACCCGGGTGTGTGTGGACTACCGAGATTTGAATAGGGCAAGTCCCAAAGATAATTTCCTGTTGCCTAACATCCACATCCTTGTTGATAGCTGCGCCAAACATGAGATATAGTCCTTCGTGGATTGTTACGCAGGATATCATCAGGTGTTGATGGATGAAGAAGATGCCGAGAAGACAGCTTTCGCTACACCCTGGGGTACTTACTGTTATCGGGTCATGCCATTTGGGCTAAAGAATGTCGGGGCAACCTATATGAGAGCCATGACTGCCATTTTCCACGACATGATGCATCAAGAGATAGAGGTGTATGTGGATGATGTAATTATTAAGTCCCGAACTCAGAGTGACCACGTACGAGATTTGAGAAAGTTCTTCGAACGGCTGCACAAGTATGATTTGCAGTTGAATCCGGCCAAATGTGCCTTCGAAGTCCCATCAGGAAAGCTCCTGGGTTTCATAGTCAGCAGGAGAGGTATCGAGTTAGATCCAACAAAAAAGGTTATTCGAGATCTACCTCCTCCGAAAACTAAGAAAGACGTGATGAGTTTATTGGGCAGGTTAAACTATATCAGTTGATTTATTGCTCAACTGACTACCACATGTGAGCCCATATTCAAACTATTGAAGAAAGATGCAGCAATTAAATGGACACCTGAATGCCAAGAGGCCTTCGACAAGATCAAGGAATATTTGTCAAACCCTCCAGTCTTGGTCCCACCGGAGCCAGGGAGACCTCTTTTCTTGTATTTGACGGTTTTGGAAAATTCCTTTGGCTGTGTCCTTGGGCAGCATGATATAACTGGCAAGAAAGAGCAGGCAATTTACTATCTGAGCAAGAAGTTCACCAGTTATGAAGCCAAATACACTTTGTTAGAGAGAACGTGTTGTGCTTTGACGTGGGTCACTCAAAAGTTGAGACATTATCTTCAATCCCACACTACCTACCTCATAACCAGGTTGGATCCTTTGAAGTACATATTCCAGAAACCGATGCCCACTGGGAGACTAGCAAAATGGCAAATCTTGCTCACTAAATTTGACATAGTCTATGTCACTCGCACGGCAATGAAAGCTCGGGCATTGGCAGATCATGTGGCGGAAAACCCGATTGATGAGGAATACCAACCATTGAGCACATACTTCCCAGACGAAGAGGTAAATTCAGTAGAAGCAATCTCTGAGGACACCCGTGCCTGGAAGATGCTCTTTGACGGAGCAGTAAATGCTAGAGGTGTAGGCATCGGGGCAATCTTGATTTCACCCAATGGTCAGCACTACCCGGCTACAGCTAGGCTCCGATTTTTCTGCATAAACAATACAGCGGAGTATGAAGATTGCATCATGGGTATATATGGAAATTGACCAAGATGTTGAAGATTTATTGATCATAGGATATTATGATCTGATTATCCGGCAAGCCCGGGGAGAGTGGGAGACTCGAGATGTTAAACTCATTCCCTATCGGCAACATGTGGAAGATCTCACCAAACACTTCAAGTCAATAGATTTCAGGTACATTCCTCGGTGTCACAATGAACTAGTCGATGCACTCGCCACTCTAGCTTCAATGCTGCCTTACCCAGGCAATGCCCATATTGATCCTCTGGAAATCCAAATCAAAGAAAAACATGGTTATTGTAATGCGGTCGAGGCGGAACCAAGCACCCAGCCATGGTATCATGATATCAAGAGATTTATAAAAACACAAGAATACCCCGAGCAAGCCATTGGAGATCAAAAGAGAACCATTAGATGGAACGCGAGTGGTTTCTTCTTGAGCGGTGATGTCTTGTACAAAAGGACCCCAGACCTCAATTTGCTAAGATGTGTTGATGCTGAGGAAGTTGGAAGAATTATGCATGAAGTACACGCAGGGGTGTGCGGACCTCATATGAATGGTTATATGTTGGCAAAGAAAATCTTACGAGCGGGGTATTACTGAATAACCATGGAGAAAGACTGTTTCAGTTTTGTTTGAAAATGCCATCAATGCCAGGTGCATGGTGATTTGATTTATGTACCTCCAATGGAGCTTCATCCGATGTCAGCACCTTGGCCGTTTGTTGCCTGGGGTATGGATGTCATTGGGCCAATCGAGCCGAAAGCTTCGAATGGGCATAGATTCATATTGGTTGCAATCGATTACTTCACAAAAAGGGTTGAATCCATCACACTCAAGTCAGTTACCAAGAAGGTTGTGGTAGACTTTGTGCACTCCAATCTCATTTGCCGTTTTGGTATTCCTACAACTATCATCATCGACAATGCTGCAAACTTGAATAGTCGTTTGATGGGAGTGGTATGTGAACAATTCAAGATAATGCATACAAACTCTACTCCTTATCGGCCGAAAGCCAATGGTGTCGTTGAAGCGGCAAATAAGAACATCAAGAAGATTTTGAGAAAGATGATTCAAAGCTCCAGGCAATGGCATGAAAAGCTGCCTTTTGCATTACTCGGGTATCGTACCACAATGCGTACATCAATCGGAGCAACCCCGTACTTGTTGGTTTACGGAACTGAAGCTGTCATACCTGCAGAAGTAGAAATCTGTTCGCTTCGCATAATCGTTGAAGCGAAAGTTGAGGATAGTGAGTGGGTTAAAGCCCGGCTGGAGCAGTTGTCATTAATTGATGAAAAACGGATGGCCGCAGTTTGTCACGGGCAGTTGTACCAACAAAGAATGGCCCGTACCTATAATAAGAAAGTGCGTATCAGGAATTTTGAAGTGGGACAACTCGTGCTCAGACGCATTCTCTCTCATCACCAAGAAGCAAAAGGAAAGTTTGCTCCTAATTGGAAGGGTCCATACATAATTCGGAAGATATTGCGGAGAGGAGCACTGTATCTGGGAGAAATCGAAGGAAATGATCCTGAAACAGCGGTCAATGCAGATGCAGTGAAAAGGTACTACGTCTAATTCTCCTGGGGTGATGGCTTTTGTGTAATTTAGATGACGAAGGCTTTCCTTCCTGCTACCCGAAACACTATCAATCCTTCGTAAACCCTTTGAGACAGTTAAGCTTCTTTGGCTACCCTCTTTGGAACCTGAATGTTACAAAAAGAAAAGGAAAGAAAAAGAAAAGAAGAAAAAACAGAAAAAAAAATGAAAAAAAAATGAAAAAAAATTAAAAAAAACAAAAACAAAAATTATTTCCCTGAACTACGTTCGACTTGATTCCGAAAGGATACGTAGGCAGCCTCTCCCTGAGGTTCAGTCACACCAAAACAAAAATCTCAATTTCCCCCCAAAAATTGAAACTGGGGCAGATGATATGATGGTTCAGCTATGAATCCACGGAAACGATTCCAAAGTTGTAGTTTCGCCCAAAATCCTTTTTACACCAAAGACCTTGTCCAAGTCCTTCCGATCAATTGGCAAAGGCAGGGAAGTGGAAAACATCATTGTTGGAATATGATACAATTCAAATTGAGAGAAATAAAATGGGAGAGTCTTATCGGTGAAAACCTTCGGGCACCAGAAGGCGGTAGTGAGTAGAGAAAATGAAAATGAGAGAGTCCACTTAGTGAAAACTCGCAAAGAGCACTATCAGGCGACAGTGAGAAGAGAAATGAGAGAGGTCGATTGGCGAAAACCCGCAAAGGGCGTTGTCGGCCGAAAAGAAAGCATCTCACCACTAAAAGAGTCCTGGCAAGGTTCCCTGGTTTTGAAGCACGGATCAATGGGTTCACGAGAAGCTAGAAAGTTTGTATGGGTCGGGCGTCCAATCCAAGAAGCATGTCATGTTCATTTGGATCTAGCATGCACCCCCAGATAAGTCTTTCTCTCTCCCTGAAAGGGACGCTTCTCTTTAAATTCATATGATTGCCTTTTGTACACTCCTTCCTTGAATCCCTTTCGGTTTAACTCTGATTCCAGAATTACTGCAAAGAAAAGGTGGCAGGATTGGTTTCACAGGGCTCCGCCTGGAAAGAGCCAAAGAAAATGCCCACCCTCAGCGGGTGCGTCAGTCCAATCCCGACTGACCATGGTGGTTGATGCTTTCAGAGCAAAGACATTGGAAAAGAAAGAAAGTCAAAGTCAAAGGTTCTAAGGGCAGAATAAAGTAAAAAGGCCAGAGCCTACACGGGCGAGTCATCATGAAATCTTAAAAGTTGAATCATGTCGGTTTGAAAAGAGAATCACCCTCAAGACCAACAAGCAGCAAAGTTCTCAACGGAGATTGGGCCGGGATCAAGCAATTGAGATGATCAAGGCCACAAAACCAACCACCGTTTTAAACTAACAAATTGTTCCTTGGTTGAAAGTTAAAACAGGTGTAATTCAAGCAACCATGCAAGAAGCAGGTGCAACCTAAAAGAGAAAAAAAATGCGCAAGCACTGAAACAGCTTTGTAGCGGGGAATCGACCAAAATGGAAGTTTCCCCAAATTCTTTCATGCGTTTTGCTAAATAAAAAGAAAAACATATAAAAAGGGAAAACAAAAAACAAAACAAAAAAAACAAAAAAAAATAGAAAAAAAGAAGAAAAGAAATGAAAATGAAAATCCCAAAAGAAAAACAAATCATGGTAGCATAGGATCCCATTCCTTAAATATCCCGGCATAACCCGAGGATCTCCCTGGCATAACCCAAGGAGCTTTTTTCTTTCCAAATCCCGGCATTACCCGAGGATCTCCCTAGCATAACGCAAGGAGCTTTTTCTTTCCAAATTCCGGCATAACCCGAGGATCTCCTTGGCATAACCCAAGGAGCTTTTTCTTTCCAAATCCCGGCATAACACGAGGATCCCCCTGGCATAACCCAAGGGGCCTTTTTTTCTTTCCAAATCCTGGCATAACCCGAGGATCTACCTAGCATAACCTAAGGAGCTTTTTCTTTCCAAAATCCCGACATAACCCGAGGATCTCCCTGGCATAACCCAAGGAGCTTTTTCTTTCCAAATCCCGGGATAACCCGAGGATCCCCCTGGTATAACCCAAGGGGCTTTTTTCTTTCCAAATCCCAGTATAACCCGAGGATCTCCCTTGCATAACCCAAAGAGATTTTCTTTCCAAATCTCGGCATAACCCGAGGATCTCCCTGGCATAACCCAATGGGACTTTTTTTTCTTTCCAAATCCCGGCATAACCCGAGGATCTCTCTGGCATAACCCAAGGAGCTTTTTCTTTCCAAATCCCGGCATAACCCAAGGATCTCCCTGGCATAACCCAAGGGGCTTTTTCTTTCCAAATTCCAGCATAACCCGAAGATCTCCCTGGAATAACCCAAGGAGCTTTTTTCTTTCCACATCCTGACATAACCCGAGGATCTCCCTGGCATAACCCAAGGAGCCTTTTTCTTTCCATCCCGGCATAACCCGGGGACCCCTTTTTCTTTTTCCCGGCATAACCCGAGGACCCCCTTTTTTTTCCGGCATAACCCGATCACGTCCAGCATAACCTTGATCCATTCACAAGGATACACAATCCTGATTTGACTGCTTAGATATGTATCACAACTAACTCACGAAATTTTCCAAGTGAAAACTGGGGCAGAAAATTTCGTTCGTTTATTTATTTTGGTATCTTAAGCAGGTTGACCTCAAGACATGGGGTGCGATATAACTGATGGAATGAGTCTCAATCTAGAATAAAGAAAGGAATAAAAGAACAAAAAGAAATGGACTCAAATGTGAAGCAAACAAGGATGCGGATTGCTCGAAATCTGATTGAAGTCACAATATCCGTTGATCCTGTTTTGACCCAATGCTGCAAAAAGAAGTACACACCTACAGCTTGCGAGCATCAAGATTTAGATCGAAGTCCACAGCAAAATCAGCTAAGACTCAAGATCAAGTTTCAAGAGAATTATAGATAGGAATCTTGTACCTCATAGTTGATAGGCATAGCTAGCTTAGCTTTGATTTTCCTTCTGGTGTAATAAGAAGGTCAGCAAGTAGTAGCAGCAGCAACAGCAGTGAAATCACAGCTCCTGGTAGTCCCAGCTACCAAACCTTCCAAAACTACACTGACCTGATTCCTTTATAGCCAAGGATATGTAGGCATCCTTTGAAGCAGGGTTCGGTCAGATAATTTTCAAAATGCTTCTCATGGAGTACCGAGCAGGCAAAAATCCTTCATGGTGCTCATTTATCTTTGCCCGAAAAACCTTCGTATCTTCGAGCAAAGAGGGGCAGCTGTGAGCACATTATTTTTGTCACGCTTAAATTACTCCTACAAAATTCCTTAGAATTAGGATTTTTCTTTTATTATTTGAATTTTAGGAATTAATTGCATGATTTTGTTTCTTGTTTGCATTTTTGTGTGCATTTCAATTGATATAATTCCAAAAATACAAAATAATACGCATTCAATATTACACAAATAAAGAAAATAACAAAAATAGTTCCTTTTTGCATTTTTACTTTTTAATTTCTGAATTTGTCATAGTTTTCTTTTAAATTAGGACCTAGTTAATTGTTTTTTTTTTAAATATATAGTTTGTTTAGTTTTGGAATTAAATCAGATGTTTTTGTTTACAATTTTGTATTTAACAAAAAAATGAGAAAAATGAAAAGAGATTAAAAAAAAGAAAAGAAAAGAAAATAATGAGTCTTTAATTAAAAAATGCTCAATTTTGGGCTAACTCATCAAAAACCAAGCCGAAACCAATTTCCCCTTTGAATCGATCCAAAACAATCTAGATACCCGGCCCAAATCACGCCCCAACCCGGCCTAGACCCCCTATATACAAAACGACGCCATTTTAGGTTAATTAAATCTAGGTCGTTCTTTTCCATCATCCAACGGTCCAGGATCGTTTAGGGGTTTTAGATAAAAGTGTAATAAAACACTTTACAAATCAGAGACCAAGAGTCATCCTCCTCGTACCTCCTTGCCCCTCCCCGTCTCCGTCTCCGTCACCGGCTCCGCCCCATTCCACCGCCGGAAATCGTCCACGGCGGCGGCCAACCTCCAAATGCCCCCAAATTTATACCATCAACTCCCCTTCCCCTCCTCTTTCCAACCCTCAACATATTTTCCCTCGAATATGAGCCCAGCCCCTCGAATATCCAAAAATAGTGGTGTTGCCTCCACCGTCCACGGCGGTGCCACCACCAAACGACCCCAGTCTTACATCATGTGTTCTCCCCAAGGCCATCTTTCCAAATCCATAGCCATCTTCGTCCAAATCCTCCTACATCCCCTCAAATTTCAGTTCGAAAATGGACCTCGAAACCCTAATTTTCAAAAACTTCGGAGTTCTTTCTATTTTGGACTGTGATAGTCCTTAATCTTGTGTTTCTCATGGAAACACACGATTAAGGACAAGTTTCAGTCCAAATTTTGCAAAGGCTTGGCCGGGTTCACAATTCAATTAGGTATTTTCCTTTTTCTTGTTTTAATCTTGATTTTATTTTCGATTCAGATTGTCTTTTGGCAATTTTGATAATTAGTTGAGTATTTAGTTTAAATGCATTTGATATAGCTTCTAATTCAGTAGCTTTTTCGTTTATTTTTAGGGTTGATTGCTGTATGTGTTTCATTCTGTTCCATTAATTGTTTTGTAGTTTCATTTTGTTCAATCCTGGGTTGGTAGATTTTAGTGTAATTGTTGTTCCAAATCTGTTTTGGGTACTATTTGATTTTGCTTTGATTGAATTAACAATTCTGTTAGTTCAATTAGTTTAGTTTGATTCATTTCAACTTTATCAATAATTGTTCTTTAACTCGGTGTTTATTTTCAAAGTAATTCGGCTTAGGTGATTGGTTATAGCTGAGTTAGTTTTGTTAATTAACCATGGTTCAGTCAAAAGGATAGGTTAGTTTGACCTAGGTAAATAGTTTCAGGGGTATTTTGGGTACTTAAAATGGGTTAGAATGTTGTAGATTAAAATAAAATTTCCTAGAATCTTCTAAAATAGGGCTTTAGCTATAATTTCAAGAACTTAGGGCAGTGATTTGAGAAATAAGTCAAAACTTTAGGACTAATAAGTGAATTCTAAAAATAAAAAGGGCGAAAAATGAGTGAAGGTATTCTAGAACCTTCCTGCACCTTTCCTGCCTATAAAAGGCATGCTTAATGCCTTAGTTCACAAGTTTGACAATCTCTGAAAATTCCCCAAATTTCCAGCTTCTAATTTTCCACCAAAAACCATTTCTGCAAAGCTGATCCTCCAAATTTGAATTTCAAATCTAAAGGAATTCAAATCTGAATTTCAGATCTTAATTTCTTCCAAAAAAACAAAAACAAACCAAAAATACAGTAGAAAACCCCCAAAAAATATTTTTCCATTGAATTTTCTCTGTTAATTCTGAGTTTTAGGCATTAATTCTCATCTTTAGGCTTGACATTTAAGTGTTGAAGTTACAGAAGTGTCCTGGGTCAAATTCGAGGTGTTTTTGGTTGTATTTGAGCTGTTTTGGTCGTTTCAAGTTGAAATTGGTTGGTTCAGTCAGTTTTGAGTCTATTTGCTGGTGTTTTTCATTGCTGGTTCTACTGGATTTCAAGCTGAAATCACTGTTGTTGTCCTTAGTTGTTGAAACTATGCTGATCTCTCCTTTTCCTTGTTGTATTTCAAATTCCAGGTACATATCTTCGAATTCACCTCAATGTAGCTTCGAATTGGAGTTAAAATAAGAAATGTTCATTGGATCTATGCTCATTGGATGTTTGCTGTTGTGGATAGTTAATTAGATATTAGTTAATGTTAATTATTTGGTTGTATTACTTGAACCCTAATTTGTATAACTGGACTGAAAACGGACTGTTTGAGATGTATTGGGACTGGTTATTAGTCATTTAATATTATCCCTAGGGTAACATAGCCCAATCTCATATATTAGGATAATTTTCTCAGGTTTATTTCATGAATTTCAGTAAATTTTGGGCCTGTAATTAAGACTGGACAGTCTACCGGACCGTGTAAGGTGTAATTGGTGTTTTCCTTTTCATGCTTAGTTGGATTTGGTATTAGAAATGTTAAACATCTACTGGCTCTCATTTGAAATTCACACAGGATGTAAGTAAGAATTCGTTTTTTAAAAATGGTGAGAGATTCTTAATTTTCTCGTTGATTTGGCATACAATTTGAGCAGGCTGAGTCCGTATTCTAATATGGTATAAGTTTGCTAAGGAATTTGTTTGATTTGGCATACAATATGAACTAGTATTCTCATATGTTCCATCACCACTTAATTAATATTAGGAATTCCAATAACAATCAAGTCCTAGTTCATAATATACATAGTAATTAAATGTTAGTTCATATATGCAATATTGATGATTTCCCTTTGTTTATACTATTTGGGCCAAGACTGGGCCCCAATGTTTGGCCCTGCTCCTCCAAGGGAAAACCAGCTTACTTTCAATCATATTGGGCTTTATTGAAGCCCGGTTGCTAGATAGCTTCACGTTACAGGTCTGGGCCAAACTTTCAAGGCCCAAAAATGCTAGAAGCTAAAAGCCCTTTAAAATCATACTAGGAATATGGGGATTAATTTGCAATATAAATTTAGGTTTTCGAGTTAGGTAGCGGGTTCAAATTAAGAGGGTCATCCCTTTTGTTTGAACTCGAGCTTGAACTCGAGGCCCGAATTTTATAAATACAAATTAATTAGGTTGGCCTTTATATAATAAAAATGAAATTGGTTGGTTCAGTCAGTTTTGAGTCTATTTGCTGGTGTTTTTCATTGCTGGTTCTACTGGATTTCAAGCTGAAATCACTGTTGTTGTCCTTAGTTGTTGAAACTATGCTGATCTCTCCTTTTCCTTGTTGTATTTCAAATTCCAGGTACATATCTTCGAATTCACCTCAATGTAGCTTCGAATTGGAGTTAAAATAAGAAATGTTCATTGGATCTATGCTCATTGGATGTTTGCTGTTGTGGATAGTTAATTAGATATTAGTTAATGTTAATTATTTGGTTGTATTACTTGAACCCTAATTTGTATAACTGGACTGAAAACGGACTGTTTGAGATGTATTGGGACTGGTTATTAGTCATTTAATATTATCCCTAGGGTAACATAGCCCAATCTCATATATTAGGATAATTTTCTCAGGTTTATTTCATGAATTTCAGTAAATTTTGGGCCTGTAATTAAGACTGGACAGTCTACCGGACCGTGTAAGGTGTAATTGGTGTTTTCCTTTTCATGCTTAGTTGGATTTGGTATTAGAAATGTTAAACATCTGCTGGCTCTCATTTGAAATTCACACAGGATGTAAGTAAAAATTCGTTTTTTAAAAATGGTGAGAGATTCTTAATTTTCTCGTTGATTTAGCATACAATTTGAGCAGGCTGAGTCCGTATTCTAATATGGTATAAGTTTGCTAAGGAATTTGTTTGATTTGGCATACAATATGAACTAGTATTCTCATATGTTCCATCACCACGTAATTAATATTAGGAATTCCAATAACAATCAAGTCCTAGTTCATAATATACATAGTAATTAAATGTTGGTTCATATATGCAATATTGATGATTTCCCTTTGATTATACTATTTGGGCCAAGACTGGGCCCCAATGTTTGGCCCTGCTCCTCCAAGGGAAAACCAGCTTACTTTCAATCATATTGGGCTTTATTGAAGCCGGTTGCTAGATAGCTTCACGTTACAGGTCTGGGCCAAACTTTCAAGGCCCAAAAATGCTAGAAGCCAAAAGCCCTTTAAAATCATACTAGGAATATGGGGATTAATTTGCAATATAAATTTAGGTTTTCGAGTTAGGTAGCGGGTTCAAATTAAGAGGGTCATCCCTTTTGTTTGAACTCGAGCTTGAACTCGAGGCCCGAATTTTATAAATACAAATTAATTAGGTTGGCCTTTATATAATAAAAATGAGATGAGCCTCGCCAAACAAAAATGCATAAATTGCGGGGCCCTCCTTAAATACTTATATTAAAATACTTAGAATTCGGGGCGTGCCGTTTAGCGAATTTCACGGCCTCCCGCAAAGATAATAACTCGTTAATCGCTTTAGGCGCGTTTTTAATAATTTTACCTTCTTAAATACGGGTGTGAATTTCATGAAACCCAAATCCAAATCCCAAAATGTTGAATAAGAATGTGTCGAGAATCCGAATGTATTTCATGTGACGTGATTCAAAAACACATTTTTAAACAACGTTCACTTTCTTAAAAATTAACTAAAAGCGGTAAATACTCCTAAAATTGCACTGTAGGTTGGAACATGTATAAAAATTAGATTTTAGCCAGTTATAAAAATTTAAGCGACCGTGCTAGAACCACGGGATCCGGAGGTGCCTAACACCTTCCCTCTAGTCAACAGAATTCCTTATTCAGAATTTCTGGTTCGTAGACTCCAACTGGGAAGTTGAAATTTTCTTCGATTTGGAATTCAAGCTAAACCGGTGACTTGGGACACCAAAAGCCAATCCTATCCCAAGTGGCAACTCTAAAAATAAATAAATAATCTCATTTCGAATAATGTCACTTTAAATGGAAAAACTCCCTTACACACTATCCTTCGGGGTAGGTGTGTAAAAAAGGAGGTATGACAAAATCCATATGTGAAACCTGTAAGATCAAACACAAGAATTCTATAGCTTACAAACCTCAGATGAACGGAGCTGTAGAGTCCGCCAACAAGAACATCAAGAAGATAGTAAGGAAAATGATAAAGAATCATAAGCAATGGCATGAGAAGTTATCATTTGCTTTATTAGGGTATTGCACCACGGTCCGCGCATCAACCGGGGCAACCTCATATGTGCTGGTTTATGGCACATAGGCGGTCATTCCCGCCGAGGTAGAAATTCCTTCCTTGAGGATCATACAGGAAGCAGAACTCGATGATGCAGAGTGGGTGAAGAGTCCGTACAAGCAGCTGAATCTTATATATGGAAAAAGAATGAACGCAGTTTGTCACGGTCAGCTCTATCAGAACAGAATTTCCAGAGCCTTCAACAAAAGGGTCAAGTTGAGACAATTCACACCGGGGAAGTTGGTATTAAAAAAGATTTTCCCATATCAGGATGAAGCCAAAGGTAAATTCTCTCCCAACTGGCAGGGTCCATACATGGTTCACCGAGTTCTAATAGGAGTAGCCCTCCTACTTACAGAAATGGACGGAGAAGTTTGGCCAAAGCCGATCAACTCAGATGCAGTGAAGCGATACTATGTGTAACTTTTATGCTTTCCTCATATAATATAATTTGAACTACTCCTAACCTGATTCCCATTTAAGGGGAGATACGTAGGCAGCCCTATGGGTTCGGTCATAATTCCATAAAATTTTCATTTTTCCCCTCTATTGGAAACTGGGGCAGAATTTTGAGGAGGACCCTCAAAATTCCAAAGTTAACTTCAGCCATTTACCGCAAGTAGCCGTCAGAAGCACTAGCCCAGTAAACTAGGCCAGAATTTTGAGGAGGACCCTCAAAATTCCAGAGCAAGAGAGGTTGCAATGTCTTGAACCGCGTCGTAGTCGTCGGTTCATCTAAAGAAAACTATTCTCGATTATATACTTATGTTGTATTTTTACTAAATCATGCATGTCTATTATCAAAATTGCTTTTTTAGCAATGCTACCTCAATGATACACACAATATCACCAGATCAAAGCCAAGAAGGTCAAGCGAAGTCCACGGGGATACGAACTAACCTTCCCCCTTACAGAACTCACGATTTTTCTTTGGATGCAGGCACTCAAGTCATAAAATCCTATCATACATAATGCTCAAGAATGCAGCTCTCAAAGCCGTCACAACTATTCGCAGTCGCTATCCGCACACAGTATCCCCACCAGCCACGATATCACAATCAGCCATCAGCTATCAGCTAAGAAATTTCGTTACTATTCTCCTTTTATTTCTGCATAAGGCTACCATTCTGCCTTCTGAGGTTAAGCTCTTCCTCTATCTACATTTTTGCATTGCATACGGTTAACTTTCTGCCTTCCGAGGTTAAGCTCTACATCCATCTGCATTTCTTTGCATTGCATAAGGCTAAATTTCTGCCTTCCGAGGTTAAGCTCTACCTCCATCTGCATTTATCTGCATTGCATAAGGCTACCTTTCTACCTTCCGAGGTTAAGCTCTACCTCCATCTGTATTTTTTCATTGCATAAGGCTACCTTTCTGCCTTCCGAGGTTAAGCTCTACCTCCATCTGCATTTCTCTACATTGCATAAGGCTACCTTTCTGCCTTCCGAGGTTAAGCTCTACCTCCATCTGCATTTCTCTACATTGCATAAGGCTACCTTTCTGCCTTTCAAGGTTAAGCTCTACCTCCATCTGCATTTCTCTGCATTGCATAAGGCTACCTTTCTACCTTCTGAGGTTAAGCTCTACGTCCATCTGCATTTCTCTTGATTGCATAAGGCTATCTTTCTGCCTTCCGAGGTTAAGCTCTACCTCTATCTGCATTTCTCTGCATTGCATAAGGCTACCTTTCTGCCTTCCAAGACTAAGCTCTGTCTCCATCTTGCACGACTGAAATATCACCAATTTTATTTTTCTTTCATGGCTGAAAGATCGCCACCTTCATCTACATCTTGGATGGCTGAAATATCGCCACTTTATCTACATCTTGCATGGATAAAATCTCGCCACCTTTATTTACGTCTTGCATCAGCCAAAATATCGCCACCTTTAATTATAATTTCATGGGCTGAAATATTGCTACCTATCACATTCCATGGGCTAAAAGACCGCTAAATTGTCCGAAGGCGTCATTGTTCAGAGGCACCATTTTCATAGCTCGAGAACGCCATGCCATGGCTTGAGGGCCCTATTTTATCTTTTGCATATCATTATTCAAAGGCATCATAGTTCGGAGGCACCATTCTCATAGCCCAAAAGTATTATTTCATAGCCTGCGAATCTTTTATTGTACGTTTCATGGCCCAAGATGTCATGGTCTGAGGACGTCATCCTAACCGTCCTAAGACAACATTCATGGTCCAATGGGAACTTGCATCACGTTTAAATTTATGCACAATAGATGTTTGTATTGCTCATTTGCAGGTAAACCGACTGGCAACGACCATCTCAGCAAGAGCAATCCCGCTCCGGTTCTTGCAGCCCTAATTATACTTTGACCATCTTTCTCAACCCGGATATCTCTTCCATTCTTGTAAAATCCCCATCGGCATATTTCTTCGATGGATCCTGAACTACATATGGAATGATTCCTGTAAGACCAGAGATATGTAGACAGCTCAGGAAGCAGAGCACGGTCAAATTCTTCAAACCATTTCGTTCGGTCAAATTGGCCATCATATCTTTACCCGACAACTCTTTCATCATTCCCGGGTAAAGAGGGGCAGTTGTTGATACACAATTTTTTTCTATGCATTTTCCATACATACAAAATACTTTCAAAATAACATATATGCATATATAAATATACCCAAGTGTTTTAATATTTTTTCTAATTTTTTAAAGATTTTTAAAATCAATTTAGAGTCCATTTTAGCAGTACAAAATTAATAATTATTTCCAAAATCATTAATTTTGGTAAATAATTTATTTTATTCCTATATTTATACCAAAATATAGTTAAGTTAATTTTTATATATTTTTACAAATTTATTTGGTCTTTTAAAAGCTAAATTGCATATAATTATAATTTTAGCCTACTTTAAGATTTAATAGCATTTTATAATTATAAAATTAGTTTTAATATTTTTAAATTAATTTTTATATATTATTAACTGATCTAGAACTTTAATTTGCGTTCAAAATTATTTTTTTACTATTTTTATAAAATAAAATGGGAAAACTGGCCATTTAAATTTTGGCCTCATTTCGTTTCAATTGTAGCCCCATTTGCATTTCAATTTTAGCCTAAAATTGACCCAATTTCAAACTCAAAATTGGACCAGCCCAATCCCATTTAACCCAACCCTTAACCCGTCTAGCCAACCCACCCGGCTTCTTTTTAATCCAGGTTCGATCAACGGCTACGATTTTCCCTTTCCTTTTTAATCTGCCCATACCCCTAACCCTACCTCATTCTCTTCTCTCAGCCGCCTTCAAACACTTCCCTCTCTCAAAACTCTCTCGAAGGTTCCTGAAACCCTAGCCTCTCTTACCCATTTTTAACCGCAATCTCACGGAATCCATGGCTTCTTAGGCATGGATGGCCTGTACTCACCTCCCTCCACTCTTAAATGTTTGGGATTCAAAATTTTAAGGTCTAAACTCGATGGTGTCCTTTCAGATCTCCTCAGATCCATAGTGTTGGGGGCCTCTCCGACTTTGCTCCGTCACATTCAAAGCATTTTGAGCCTGGTTCTAACTCATCCGACTCAGGATCGGACTTGTTCCAAGCCTTTCTCATTCTAGGTTTCCTCTGAAACCCCAGCCATTCGAGGTTTTCTCTGATTGTTTTCTTAAATCTATGCTATATCTGTGCTTTACTGAAGTTTTAAAACGCTTTCCCCAATTTTTCTTTCAAAATTACTTCTTTCTGATCTAGGGTTTCTAAAAGTCTTAAAATGTTTTTCTGACTCTTCCTTTTCTTTTCTTTGTATGTATTCATCTATACTATGTTCATATGTTTTCTTTTCTACCACGCATGTGTTTCTTCTGCTTTCTTTCTACTATATATAATTCGTCTATGCTTTGTGTTCTATTTTGCTTCTACAACAGGCTCACATGTTCATCCTGTTGTGTTTTTCTATATGTCTTGTTGATATAATTTTCTGGTATATTGAGCCCTTTTACTATATGGGTTTCCTACTGAATTCTTAAGTTCTTTATTTGTCTTCTTCTGGACTTTGTTTAAGTTCTTTTAAACATGTTTCTTCTACTGTTCTCTTAAGTGTTGTACTATATCCCCTCTCTTCTAAATTTGTTTAAGTCCCAGGTTTCTTTTTTCTTTCTTCTTAAATATGTCTTTTCTACTCTCAATATGTTTCAAATCAATCTATTGCTTCAAACTTGCTATTGTTTGTTTTCTCATAAGTCTCTGAAAGAGACCTCTGAGCCTGTTTCAGTTATTTGTCTTCTCTTCTCTGTATCTGATTCGAGTTGAAAACCCTAGGATTTGGGGGTTTTTTGGCGAGTTTGATCCTGTGCTTGGATTAGGGTTCTATTTTGAACCCTGGACTCTCTCAAACTCATTCTGAGTCTATATACTGAACTTGAACTCCTTTGTTCATGATTCTGAACTTTCTATGCTAGACTCTCTACTAATTGGCATGTTAGTTCTTCGTGTTTAACATGTCAGTATGCTTTATATAAGAGGAATTTTCCTTCAAAGGGGTTTTCCAACTTGTGATTGATTCAGAATTCCTTTTAATAAGATTCGATTAATTGTTACTGATTTTATTTAAGTAAAAACCCTTCTTCACGTTTTCTGACTGGATTCATCCATACCAAAACTCAGACTTTGTGATTTACTGGCTGTTGATTGATTTCCTTTCCTTATTTGCACAAACCGTGTGCTATCAGACTTTTTTCTTAAATAAGTCCCTGTGTATTTACCCTTCTTGTGTTGCTTTGGAAAAATGTTTGATCAACCTCTTTCCTTAATTGTTTTACCGGTTTGAAATCAGAATCCCTTAATTGAAGGAGAACATATGTAATTGATTTCAAAACTATTTTCTTACTTATTCCTACTTGCCTTTCTGCATTATAAAGGGCACGACCCTTCTGCACTTTAGGAGACCTTGAGTTTAATATTTTTACACACATTACTTACTAAACACCTTCAATTTGAATACTCTTACACTCTCAATTCTACACTCTACTCTCTTCTGAGATCTTCTGACTATTTGCTTGTAATTTGGCTTGACAAGACTACTGCTTTTCTTTTCTTCCTGAAAACTGGTATGTTCTAATTTAGTTTTCTGCCTCATCCCTATGTGTTTACTTTGCAGCTTCCACAATTTTGTCTACTTTGTTGTTTATGTTCACTATTAAATATGTTGTTCTCTTTGCATCTACTGTTGTTCTGAATCTCCATACCCCATTCCCTTCTATGTGTTTGAGCTAAAGTTCAAAGCATGGTAACATCCAAATCATTGATCATGTCTAGACTTAATCCTTTAATGGATCCTAACTCCCAAACAATGTGGCTAACAGGCTAGTTAGGGTATGCCATTACTTCCCTCTATGCACTTGCACTCTCTTCTAGATTCTAAGTTCTGCCCCCTCCTATGAGCCTTTCTTTGGGACCTTGAGTTCCCTCTAAACTTGGACATTTGAGGGTTGGCCTTTTCACACTGCACTCAACTCAATTCTGCAATATACCTGGGGTGTAAGCATTGCCCGGAGACCATTTAAGACTCTTAGGGAACTCTGTCACATCCCAAATAAGAGAAAGGCTTTGGAATTTGATCTTTGGAGTTGTCTACTTCATGCTTCGGATAGAATTCTTAATCAGGCTCTCCTTGGTTGGGATTTTTAGGTTTTATGATGTAATTTTATTTTACTTTTCTTTATTCATTATGGGTTGTAATAATTTGTAATAACTTGTGGGGATTTTAGTGAAAAGGGGAGGGTCCCTCATGTATGCATAAGGGTAGATATCATGTTCATAGGTATTTACTTCTATGATCATATCTTGTTCCCACTTCTGCATTTTTCATATAGAAATCATGTTTACAAGTGCTACACTTCTGCATTTTTCATATTGAAACCATGCCTATAGGTTCTGCATCTCATGTAGACATCATGTTTATAGGTTCTGCATTTCATACGTAGATACTATGTCTATAGGTTCTACATTTCTGCCTGTCATGTAGAGAGCATGTCTCTAGAGTTTCCTGAATTCTGCATATGCATTTATCACTAGTCAAACGTACTCATAGTAGTATTCTAGATACCATGCCTATAGGACGTCTGCACTCTTATTTCGGCTAAAGAAAAGTGTTTAAAATCAATAAAACTTAGAAAGCATGCCTATAGGAGTAATCGAATAATCTAAACCAACCACTCGCTTATGAGTTTAAAATTAGTAACAACATTGCTTAAATGTCTGCAGAACTTATGTTCCTGTAGTTAATAAGTCTTCTTTTGGAATCAGTATATCTCTCTCCCGTATTATTAGATATCATGCCTATAGGTCTGACTTAGGCACGCTATAGGGTGAGTTAGCTAATGAATCAGGCTTCGTTAATTCCAACCAACAGGCAGGTCTGATTCCGATATCTTATCTGAAATGTGTAATAAACCAGTCTGCCTCCTCAGTTTAAGTTTACTTCATACCATAACCAGTATATGCAACACATGCTAAACAATCTGTCTTTAAGTGTAGAGGCTTGTTTGAGCCTTTTAATTGTTATGTGTTTTCCTATATCTGCTTTACGTGTTTTGCTTGACACATTAGAATTTTATCCTTTTGAAACCATAAAAAGCCCAAATCTCCCTTCCCTTTAGGACTAGTAGTCCCAAATGCTTTCAGGACTGATATGATCGGGGCGGGTACTAGGATGTAATAAGTAACGAAACCATTCCGCATTTAATACCTCAATAGGGTGTGAAATGATAGATATGGATATAATGACCAGTGCGATAATACCACGTGTAACCCCTCTTCTGAGGAGTGATTACTGGGTATTGCATTGATGTGATCCATATTATTTGTAAACCTAGGGCCCCCCCTTCCCTTTATTTGTTTATTTTCAGAATTTCAAACTATTTCCTCAAATTTTCAGCTTTTTGTTTCTTGAAAACTTTAATTTATTTGCAACCATTGTGTAAAAAAATCTATTTGAAACCCTTATGTGTCTATCTGTTGTTTGCATTTAAAGTCATAATTGTAGCATGGTCGGGAATCGCACTAGTGGATCTTGATGGGTGCCTAACACCTTCCCCTCGAGATAATTTCTAGCCCTTACCCAAATCTCTGGTTTCTAAATCAAAACCCCCTTAGTATCCTAATGCACTTTAATCATTAGGTGGCGACTCTTCAATTGAAACCCAATTCCGAAAAGGGAACGAGTTGTCCTCATAAATGTCATAAACCCGATTTCGCGAGAAAAAGGGGGTGCGACAATTCTTCAATTCTCCTACCTACATCATGCTTATTATACTAATTCATACTATGCTCTACATGAATCCCTAATTTATATATGATTTTTGTCCTATTCGACCTCTTAGAGTTCTGATTTTTGCTTACTATGTTCTTGTTCTAGTTGTGCTAAATCAATGCTGTTTTCTACTCTTGAATACTTGAATCTTTGTGATTGATCTTTCATTGATTTCACATGATATCTCTACTAATTTTTAACCTTGTAAAATATTTTCTGACCTTACTCTACGGTCAATTATGCTATTAATTGATTTCTTAAGTCTTTTCCTTGATTGAAATATGCTGAACCTAGCCTCTATTACATGTTGTGTACTTCTACTTTACAAAAAATATTTCCTTATTTGTTATGTTCAGTCTTATACAATTTCCTTCTTTATTTTCCATATGTTTATTACCGTTTGAAGTTGACTCCTCAATTAAAGGAGTACTTACCTTGATTTCGTGACTGATCGATTTTGAGTCCCCGTAATTACTGATGAACTTTGATTTTTACCTTATTTGCCACCTGCTTTCAAACTATACATACACACTCTTTCATTAATACAACACACGAAGACTTTGGTTCAAAAAGCGCTCTCTCTCACACTTAAACTTTGTGCCCTCTCTCTCTCTCTTTATGCTACTTGCTAATTATTTTGAGTTAGCCGCCTGTAAGCCAAGGCTGACTATTGTGCTCCCCTGCTCCTTCACTTTTTTTTTTTGGTCACTTTACTGGTATGTCCTAATTTCAATTTAAATATCAAGAACAATATTTTTTTTCCTCCTCCAGTTCATCATGTTCCTAATTTGTTTCTACCTCTATTTTTGTTGTTTGACATGTAATTAATTTCTTTATGTTGATTATATGCTACCCCTTAGATTCAGCATGTCTATGAATGTTAAACCCTTTAGTATACCCCAATATGACTCGCCTTTACTACTATTCTATGCAAAGTAGTTGGCTATCTTTTAATATCTTGATTTTGCATTAAGTATGGGGTTCCTTAGCCTTTTAGTATGTTGGTGATTCTGTGCTTAAGTGCTCCTATAATTGTGTGTTTGTCTATGTGTCCCCCAAATCCTTTGGCCCCCCTGTTTGTGACTACCAAACTTTCTTTGGTTCTGTGATACCTGATTGTGTATGAACCTGTCTTGAGGGTGTTATGTTTAGACTGTTGTTTACTACTCCACTCTCTTTTCAAACTGCCTCTGTTGTTTTATTAAATTATTTCAAACAAACTTCCCTTTAATACAGTTTTTCCATTTAGAACCTTTTAACTTGTATCAAGCACTTTCACTCTACTCCTAAGTCAATAAATTCTGCCCCCTCCAGTGTGTGTACTACCTTGGGATCCTCTTGAGAACCCTCTGAAATCTTGCATACTGAGGCTGGCCCTTCCACATTGCACTTATTCAATTTTGATTACTAAGTCTAGGTGTAAGCACTGCCCTGGATCCTTGAGATCCTTAGGGAACTTTGATGCACCTAGACTATAACATTGTCTATGGAATTGAGGCATTTGAGGCTATTGGAGGCTTTGGAAATATGGGTCTATCTGTACGCTCCCTATAGAATAACTTCTTTTTTTCTTATTTACTTATGCAATTCATTCATATGGTCTGTAATAACTTGTAAACTAATATTGAGATAATTAGTGAAATGGGAGGGTAGCTATATGTTTGCGGGTAATACAGGTAGGAACCATGCCTATAGGACTTTACAATTTGCTATGTTTGCCTTTATAAGTAGAAACTATTCCTATAGAACTTTTGTATCTTGTTGTGTTAGAAATCATACCTATAGCTCTCAATTGATTCCACAATAGAAATCATATTTAATAGGTCTTAAATCAGTTTCACAAGTAGATGCAATGCCTATATGATATAATCCAAATTTGACTTTTGTTATAACAAGTGTTTATGTATGTTTCCATTTGTTATCATGCCTGCAAGTCTTTAAAATCGGTATTTAAAACTAGATATCATGCCTATAGAGAATAACATCAGATTCTGCCTATAGATCCAAACTAGTTTGAATTTAAATAAATTAATCTGGTTAACGATTAGGTCACTTCTAAATTAATTTAATTGAGTGGTTTATATTTTCAGTTATTTAAAACTGCCTTAATCTATTATTAGACAGCATTCCTATAGGGATTAAAGCGTTTGTTTCATCTGCTTTGTTTCACTATTTAAAATGTAGGCATCAGTATTGCGCATATAGGCAAGCTTGTTGGGCGTTTTCAAAACTTGCAATTCTGAAACTGTTTCTGTGACTTAATGTTGTCCTGGTTTAAGTAGGCTTTAAAATCAGTAGGCTAGTGATAGGGTCATTACTTTTGAGTTTATAAAACAAATTGCCTATTTTCTGTACATTCACTCAGATATTATACCTTAGGATACTATTTAACAAAAAGCCTTATTTGTGCTTGAGTCGTGCTGTTTATGTGCTTTGTTTGAGGAGAAAACTTTGAGCCTCTAATTGCTCCCTTTGTTCTTATTTGCAAAGAGTCCTAATTGTTATTGCTTGTCGCCTTAGTTTTTTCACCTTTTAAACCTTAGGGGTCTGTCTAGAATAACATATAGGTGGAGGTCCTAAATCCCTTCAAGACCATTAAGAAGAGACGGGTAACAGCATGCAATAGAGACCGTTGACCAACACTCGCTTTGAATGGCCACTAAAGGGATGGGAAGGATAGATACGGGATATGATGACTACGCGCTAACGTCACATGTAGCCTCTCATCGAGGAGTGTTAACCGGACATTGTGTGGGGTGATCCTATAGGCTAATCAACCTAGGACTCATCCTTTCCAAAATTCTTCTTCTATTTTAAAAACTTTGTTTATACAACTTGTTCAAAAAATCTTTATCTTATTACTTGAGTTATCCAACGTGTTTTACCTGCAACCTATTTGATTCAAATTCTTATTTGTAATGGACTAATTCGTGAATATAAGTATGGTCGGGACCAACAGTTGTGGACCAAGCGGGGTGCTTAACACTTTTCCCTCGAGGTTATTTTGAGCCCTTACCCTAGATCTCTAGTAATACAAACCAACTCAAGAGTTAATCTGCCCTAAACCACCGTAATCCGTTAGGTGGCAACTCTTCAAAAACCCGATTCCCAAAAGAAAATGAGTTATCACACCCCATGAATGTCGAAACCCGGACCTCTTTCCGCGAGGAGGGAAAAAATGGGGCGCTACAGCTATATCTATTATTGATATGGAGAAATACTAGCAACTGAAGAACATGTAAAAAAAATACTCGTTTGGCCATGAATAATAATATTTCATTTTTTTCAATAGCAAAGTTTGCAAATAGAGGCGGATTCAGGATTTAATCTCTATGGTTTCAAGTTTTAAGATTTTTAGAATTGAACCATTATATTTTAAAATTACGGGTTCATACATAATACTATTTTTATAATTTTAATGAATTTTGTGAAGAAATTTTTTAATTCATGTCGAAAGTTATGGGTTCAATAGAATCCATATCTAGCACGTTACATTCGCCCCTGTTTGCAATTACTGGTTCTGTCCACAGTTTAAAAATATAGTCCAGTCTTGATGCATAAGAAGAAACAAAAACAAAAACAAAAAAATATAAGGTCAGCAGACACATGAGGTTTAATTAGTTTTCTTTAGCTGAAAAGAAATTTGTAATATGTTCCTAAAAGTTGATTCATGCAAATGTTTTGCTAACAACTTGCTCCGAATTGTTAACATCTATATTTGAATCTGCAGAACTATGCAAGATCTTTGTTCAACAAAAGTCAACAAGAATGGCCCTCTAATATATGGGATTCCAGTTATTTCCAATGTCCGTGCCATTGTCCAAACTCATGACACACATTTTTTATTTTAGTCTAACAACTTTCACGGATTTGTCCCATGGACTACGCTACTATGGAGTCCAAAATACACTTACAATGTGAACTTGTGCTTTGCCGTATACTACTATTTCACTTTGATATTTGCCTAAAATGTCGTATGCAGCCCTTTCTTCAAAGAAAAATTAACCTAAATATCCGCTCACCTAATCTCTTAAACTAAAAATAGTTGACGAATGTGTAATATATGTATAATTCATGTATGATCTATGTATGTCGCCTAGAAAATATAAACATTGAATCTGACCGGCTATTTGTGTAACAATCCCTTTTTTGTTTTGGTCTAACAGTCGTCACAAATTTGTCCCATGGACTATACTATCATAGAGCCCATGACACGCATTTTCCGCTTTAGTGTAACAGCCTTTACAGTGGACTATGCTATCATAGAACCCAAAATACACGTACACTGTGAACTTGTGCTATGCTGTATACTAATATTTCACTTTGATATTTGCCTAAAATGTCATATGCACCATTTCTTCAAAGAATAATTAACCCAAATAGCCACACACATAATCTCTTAAACTAAAAATAGCCAATAGATGTATAACATATGTATAAATATGTATAATCAATATATAATTTATATATATCGACTAAAAAGACAAATACTGAATCGGGCTGGCTGTTTGTATAATAATTGCTTCTTCAAAAGCTCGTCAGCCTACAAGTGTGTAATCAATCATTCATTTTTTTTGCCCTCAACCCTCCGTTATGGGCATCACTTTCAGATTGCCATGTACGTACTAGTTTGGTTAGTTTGTCAATTTTGAACTATAGACCCTTTTTAATTTTAATTTAAAAAAAATTATAGCTATCAAAAAGTTGTGGATGAAGTTTCTAGACATGTAGAATCCTTCTAATGTTGGTACTCCTCTGACGTTGTTTTCATCCCATCTCTTAGCTGATAACCTTTGCCTTTATGGTAATCAGCACATATATAAAAAAAACTAAACATGAAAATACAAAGGCTGCCTAGTAAAAAATTGACAGACCAAGATAGTAGATATAGCAACTAGACATTGGATGTTACACTAGCATCCAATATATTATAGGGCCCTTCTTCTTGACTTTTATTAATTATTATACAAAGGTCTTAGGTAGTTTTTACATATGCAAACGTAGATGTTAACAATTCAGAACAAGTTGTTCCAAGTTGCATGCAACATATATTTTGTATGCAGCAACTTTTAGGAACATATCATAATTATATTTTTTTTCAACTAAAGGAAGCCAAACCTAATGTTTCGTATAATTAATGACTTGAATTTTTTTGTTTTTGTTTCTTTGATTTGTTACATTAAGACTATTGAGTGTATTAATTTGTATTTGATTTTGCATGTGATGTGGTTTCTATTCCAAGAACATTTCTATGTTAATGTCAATTATTTCAAATCTTTATAGTCATGTAATTATCATTTTATCACACCTTCACATTCAACGACAACAACAATACAAGAACTCTATAGGACGTATAATTAAAAAAAATTATGCATTTGCTTTTCTTAGAAAACGCTTCTACATAATTGTAGTTTTAGGCTTCTACTATCAGAAATTCAAATAATATAAAATAAATACAGATTAACTTATTTTACGTTATTTAAAAAAAATTATATTGCTCGTACGAGCAATGAAACTCTAGGTAATAGAGAGGGAGAAGGGAAAGGGGAGATCCGGGGTGAAAAATCCATTATGTATATGGTATATAGCATATTCTTCCAGAAGTACTGTTAAAGTTCTATCCGCTAATGGTGTAAAAATAGTTACACAATCATTTAATTTATATGATAACTACAAATAACTATGTATAATAATATTATTTGATAATTAACCTGATAAAAATGTTAACTGGTATACTATCACAAGGTAACTATAAGTATATATTTACTTAAATTACTTTGGAAAAAGCAGATTACATCGTACAGAACATTTTGTGCAAGACTTTTCTGGCAAAATGAGGCAAAGAACTTGGACCAAGGAAATGAAAGATAAAAGAAGTATTAATCCAAATATCTATTTATCTAATTTCTTAAACTAAAAATAGCTGGTGAATATATATTTGTCATGATCGGAATTTCCTCCATCGGGTCCGTGATGGCGCCTAATATCGTAATCGCTAGGCAAGACAATGTTAGAGTTCGATTTATCTTTTTCCTTTATATTTCATAGTTCAATTTACAAAACTAAATAAAGCTGAAATAAATGTGGAAGTACATAATTAACCGATTATCTATATACTATTAACAATACCGAATCTGTTACCACCCAGAAACTGGTGTCACAATCCACTAACACACTATGAATATCTACAAACATTAGTGTGAAAGAAATTACATCTGTTTCTAAAGAAAAGAAAACAGGAATGAAGAACATGGGAGGGGACACCAGCAGGACTACTTCGGGTCTCCTAGATGAAATGCCTGCAACCGACCTCTCGATCAGCCACAACCAGCTCCAAAATCTGCACAGAAAATGCAAAGTGCAGTATCAGTACAACCGACCCCATGTACTAGTAAGTGCCAAGCTTAACCTCGACGATGTAATAACGAGGCTACGGCGGGAAAATTATAATAAACCTGCATATAGTGCATAATAAAACAGTAAGAAGAACAGAACAAATAAATAGCAACTTTCAAGGAAAGAATACAGAACTCCAATATCTCATTAGTAACCAGCTATAACCAATCCTTAAATGTAAAGCCAAATTACAGAATAACTTGCACAGTAGAAGAAAAGGTACATAACCAAATGAACTGATGCGGCGTGCATCCCGATCCCACCATATAATCAATATCAATATGAAAATTCACCATTATTACTCCTTATCAATCCACCCTTATTCCTCCCGTTACGGCGTGCAACTCGATCCCACCGTATAATAGTAATTCACCCTTATTACTCCTCAATATATCACCCTTATTACTCATGTTGCGGCGTGCAACCCGATCCCACCAAACAATCACCGTTATTCCTCCTCAATATATCATAATTATTTTTTCTGTTGCGGTGCGCAACCCAATCCTACCATATCAGTACCAATCACACAATAAGAACAAGAATTTTATTATTTAGCTCAAAACTCTCTACAATATTTAAGCCTCAAACCAAAGCAAATAGAAGGTTATACAATTATGAAACTTCACTCAATTAATATTACACAACGTGACCAACCAAAATATACCATGAAACTCCGATAAACCATCTTAAACCAATAATAAAATACAATGGAACTACGGAATGATTAATACCTTCAATAAAGAAACTAACATCTAACAAGAAGCAATTAAACATGAAAACATCAATAAGCATATAACAGTTAAGACAGGAAGACTATATCAAGAACGGGGAAAGAAAGAGGCTAAACAGATAATTTGGCGTTGCATCGGTACTCGGCACTTCACCTATACGCCACACACATGGATTTTCACATAGCAATTAATTCGGGGATCCCTAATCCCTCAAGTCAAAGTTATACACAATACTTACCTCGATCCAACGGCCAACTCAACGCTCAATTACCGTTTTTCTGTAGTTTCCACCTCTGAACCACTCGTATCTAGTCATAATTAAATTAATAACATCAATTATCGCTAAAGAAATCAATTCCAATACAAAATTATAAGTTTGCCAATATTTTTTCAAAAAGTCAAAAATCGACCCCGGAACCGTTGGTCAAAACCCGAAATTCAGACCAAAATCCGATTAACCCCCGAACCCAGATATACAATTAGTTTTGGAATCCGACCTTAATTTGAGGTCTAAATCCCCAAATTTCAAAATTCTTAAGTTCTACCCAAAAATCCCTCGTTCCACCATGAAAACCTTAGATTCTAAGTTGAAATCACGTAAAAAGAAGTAAAAGATTCAAATAAATGAGTTAAGATTCATTTACCTATGATTTGGGCAGGAATGGTCTTTGGAAAATCGTCTCTTGAGTAGGTTTTGAAAAATGGGAGAATGAATGAAAACTTCCGTCCAGAATCATTTTTGAACAGTTGCAGATATCGCATTTGCGATCCTGAGATTTGCACTTGTGAAGGTCCCCTCCCAGCCCTTCTGCCTCGCATTTGCGAGCCAAGCATACCGGCAAAATTTCTTAAGTCCAAATCACTCTGTAGCCTATCCGAAACTCATCTGAGCCCTCGGAGCTCCAAACCAAACATGCACACAAGTCGTAAAACATCATACGAACTTGCTCACGCGATTAAATCGCAAAAATAACACCTAGGACTACGAATTTAGCACGAAATTGCTTGAAATTTTCCAAGAAAGATTCAAAACTTCTATTTTCTCAACCAAGGGTCTGAATCACGTCAAATCAATTACCGTTTCTCACTAAATTTCACATATGAGGTATAAATATCATAACAAATATGTACCGAGCTCCGAAACCAAAATTCGGACCCGATAACAATAAGATCAAATATTAACCAGTTTCTTAAAACCATTATAATATCAGTCTTACAATTTTCATTAGAAATTTATTTCTCGGGTTAGGGACCTCGAAATTCGATTTCGGGCATACACCCATGTCCCATATTTTACTACGGGTCTACTGGGACCGTCAAAGCACGGGTCCGGATCCGTTTCTCAAAACGTTGATCAAAATCAACTAAAATTAACTTTTTCGGCCAAAAATTAATATTTCATCAATTTTCCACATAGAAGCTTTCCGGAAACGCGCCCCGACAGCGCAAACAAATCGATAAGAGATAAAATGAGTTTTTTAAGGCCTAGGAACACGGAATTGAGTTCTAAAACATAAGATGACCCTTTGGGTCATCACAATATTATGTGTATAATGCATGTGCGATATATGTATAACCGTGTTTAATCAATGTATAATTTATATATACCGGTTAGAAAAATAACATAGTAAATTAGCTGGCTATTTATGTAACAATCCTAAGTTAATTGGGCTGTTAATGTTTTGGTCTTAAATTAGAGGAAATAACACTAAATGCCTATCACTCCCAAACTATTTACCCGAATTTGCCCATTTGAAAACTAATTACAATTCCTACCTAGGCAATCTAAAATTATTACCCGTACAAGAGGCCCCAACGCACATATGACAAA
>MDKF010354257.1:0-17355 GCA_026770625.1 Nicotiana glauca
TTCTAGTTCGCAGACTGTAACAGAGTCAAACTTTCCTCGGTTCGGGATTGAACCGGTGACTTGGGACACCATTATTTTCCAAAGTGGCGACTCTGAAATTAAACAAATAAATCTCGTTCCGATTATCCTTAAATTGGAAAAAACTCCTTCCTTTATTATATCCCTTCCCCGGGGTGTAGTAAATAGCGGTAAAAAGGAGGTGTGACAATCCACATCTATGCAAGGCATGAATCCTGAATTCTTCCCCAAGTCTGAACATGAATCAACAAGGCCAACCCTAGTACACTTTTAACAATTCCGTTGCTTACTTTACTGCTTTATGTCCTTTTCCTGTAGCTGAAGTAACCCATCGATATGATAATAATCAGAAACCTCACAAGTAGTTAAACAGGCAATCCTTAATCACAGGCGGTGGGACTCTTCCACTTAGCCTGAAGCCATTATAACACAAATTCTGGAATTTACCGGGATCCTTTATCTCTTGTTGACATAACCTTGCGCAATCAACCGCCAAAATTCTTGGAATTTTTCTGTAAAACCCTCTTGTTATACTCTGGATTATCAACCATATTCACACGACCGATCTCTTTGTTGTATAGACAATAGAATCCTTTGCAGAAGCTTTGCCAACTATGCGACCGTCGTCCTGCTTCCTGGAGATATTTCGCCTGTGGAATCTACGTGCCGACATCTTCCAACGCTGCTACACGGGGTGCAATCACCTTGACATTAATGACCCATCCTGAGTCCAAGCTCACTCTCAAGCTGCACGAGCCCAAAATTGGTAACATAAGACCCTTCTTCACTCATGCTTGTCATCTGCTCGTGAATACCGTCCAGTCAAGTCTTTGTTCTTTATTCAGTCCTCGTGGACATCAATTAAATGCGGGGCAACATCCTTCCTATTCAAAGTTAGGTTGTATCCTTCTCTATTTCTAGCAGCCCCTTTCCGTTATATCAAAATCACCTGCCGCCTAATAGCCCATACTCAAAATTAATCCGTAGGCCCAAATCACCAATCACTAAAATTTCCAAATCACTCCAAACTCTCCCACTTTGGGGAAACTCACCCTTTTAGTCGACTAATCAACCTTTGCTTCTTATACCTGGCCTTCTAGAAATTTTAGCCACCGCCTTACACTTCCCACATGTCCCTTCTCGTCCATTGCTGCTCAATTGTTGCCTTAAATAAAATATATCTTCGTGGCACTTGAACCCACAATTGCTGCTAACTTTACACCTTTTCGGAAGATCATCTTCCTCATATCATTGACATTAGAAACACTGATTCAACCATGAACTACCGCACCCTGCGATATCTGACAGTCGTATTTTCAATACTATTTCACAATAGCTTGCCCCAAAGGTGAATTGTAGAAGATCATAACACCGGCGAACTTAGTACATTAAATTAGGACAATAACACCCCATCATAGAAGAAAGCTCCACCACACTCGCAAATACCAAGTCTCATTACTCCACCAGCCCACATATGACCATTCTTAGTTCGATTGCCTTTCCCCTGCTGAGAATAAAATACTGAATCTCTAGATTATGCACTGAGTAAACCTCCTTTCAAGTTATTTACTACCCCGACACGTAGGCAAATGTCCTACCATCATATCAATACTGCAGAAGAATAGTTATAACATCATGGCAACTTGTGCCTAGCCTTAGAGCTCTCAGAAGTACCGCTACTGAGCTGAATCTACAGAATATCCTTCCACAAGGCGACGATAATAGCTCAGACAACTATACAGGGAGAAACACCCCGCACTGCATCGGTAGTACCATAACAATTCTTCAATTCTCGATTTATAAGAAGCGGTTCATGTCACACAAGATTGAATAGGAAGGAATTAAAAGCATAAGCCTTCATGGATCAAATCACACGATGAGGAATCAAGAAGGAAAGTACTCCTAACAGTCCTGCAGCCTCCCGAGGATAAGTACAGACGTCTCTGTACCGATCCGTGAGACACTACTAGACTTGCTCATGACTCGTGAGACCCTATAAACCTAGTGCTCTGATACCATTTTGTCACGACTCCAAATCCACTAAGGTCGTGATGGCGCCGGACACCACTGTCAGGCAAGCCAACCAAAGTACATAATCAAATTCTCGTTTTAATACTTTTGAAATCTAGGATTTCCCTTCAAATTTACCAATTAAAAAGATAATTGTCTCAAATCAAATTTAAAAGATACACAGTTAATACAAAATACTTCATAACCATCCCAGAACCCAGTATCACAAGTGCATGAGCAATCTCTAAGAAAAATCAAATGAAGTACAACAACTGTCCGGAATACAATTGGACAGAAAATAAATAGAATCCTGAGGGAGAGACTATTCTAGCTGCGAGTCGCCTCAAGGAAATATAGCTCACCCAGTCCCCGTAACAACCATGATGCTACGCCCACTAGGCCATTAGAAGTGCATGTGCCTGTGCAACAAAAATGCACAGAAGTGTAGTATGAGTTCAAAAACAACGTGTACTCAGTAAGTATCCTGCCTAATCTAGAAGAAGTAGAGATGAGATGGAAACTTAGACACTTACTAATGGTCAAATAATAATATTATTAAAGCGATGACTCACGAATTTTTTAAGGACAGCAGTAGATTCAAATGAATTACTAGAGAAGTAAAAAAAATTCCTTTTTATAAAAAGCCTCCGGATTCATAATCCTTTAATTAACAATTATCTCAAGTCGGGGGAGCAGCTACCAATATCAATAAATATAAAGGCAAGCAATACAAGCATGCACAACTCACGCCGAGGTCGTACGGCCCGATCCAACATAAATGTAAAATGTGTACTGCCGAGGGTCGAACGGCATGAACCATAGATGCATCTATTACCCCGCTCGCGAATCATACGTGCGACGCGGTCAAACTTAAATAAATAGTCACCCTGCTCGTGAATCATACATGCGACGCAGGTACACATAGAAATACATGCTCAAACAGCCAATTAAGAATTTATCGGGGAACATTTATCTAAATAAAAGCCAATTCTCTTTTAACGATTTAAGAAAATGAAGTTAAATCCTTTTAGAAATTCATTTACCAATTCGATAGGATTTAAGCAATTCAAACTGTCAATAACATTACAAATATTCCAAGTACAGCATGCTTTTGGACCCTAGACAACCCGGACAATAACCTAATAGTAGCTACGCACGGACTCTCGTCACCTCGTGCGTACATAGCCCCCACAAATAGGAGCACATAACCAGTTAATTCACCTATGGGGACAATTCCCTCTTACAAGGTTATAAAGGAGACTCACCTCGCTCCGAAGATCCATAACCGGCATTCCACGCCCTTTCGAAGACTTGAATCGATGCTAAATACTCCCCAAACTATCCAATGATTATGAAAATTAATTAATATACGATAAACTACTCATATTAATCAAATTTATAATAATTCCTAACCCCGATTGAAAAGTTTACAAAACTCCCTCGTGCCCACGCGCCCGAATTCCGAAATTATTTGAAGATTAAGCTTACCCATGACTCCATGAACTCAAATATATAATTTTCTCTTAATTCCATACCCAAAATCGTGGTCAAATTCCTAGAATATCAATTTTCTAGGTTTCCCCTCAAACCCCAAGTTCACAAATTTCCATGTCCAAATCCGTATATAATCATGTATTTAACTCAAAACTAACATGAATTACTTACCTCATGCTTGGTGGTGAAAATGGCACCTCAAAATTGCTCCAAATCGGCTCCAATGGAAGAAAATGGGGTTGAAATGAACCTAACCCCCGATTTTAAAAGAACCACACTGCCTCCAGCATTTCCGCATCTACTGTCAGAGGACCACATCTGCGAGAAATGGACCGTATCTACGAAATGGGCCAAAAGAGCTGGGATCGCTTCTGCGGTCTCGAGGCCGCATCTGTGGCTTGGGAGCCACTTCTGCGGTTCCTAGACTGGCCTACCATGGGCCTCTTTTGCAATGGTAGTACCGCAACTGCAGTCTCGCACCTCCGGTCCACCAACCGCAGGTGCGGTTATAACAGAAGCAGCAGCTTCATTACTTCTCAAAATTTCATTTTCGATCCATTAACCATCTGGAACCCACCCGAAGCCCCCGAGACCCCATCCAATTATACCAACCAGTCCCAAAACACATTACGGACTTGCTCGAGGCCTGAAATCATATCAAAAAATGCTAAAACCACAAATCGACCTCCAATCCAAGCTTTATGAACTTTAAAATTTCAAACTTCTACTTTCGATGTTTAAACCTATCAAATCACGCCCGATTGACTTCAAATTTTGCACACAGGTCATATTTGACATTACGGACCTATTCCAACTTCTGGAATTGGATTCTGACCCCGATATCAAAAAGTCCACTTCCGGTCGAACTTCTCAAAAACCTTCAAATTTCTATCTTTAGCCAAATGACTCCAAAATGACCCACGGACCTCCGAATTCACTACCGATCGCGCTCCTAACTCCAGAATCACCATACGGAGCTGCTCCCTAACTCGGAATCTCAAATCGATAACACTGAAGTACACTTCCACCCAAACTTATAAAATTTCTTCCAAAATGCTAACTTCAACAATAGGCGCCAAAATGTCCCGGGTCATCCAAAATCTGACTCAGACATACACCCAAGTCCAAAATCATTATATGAACCTGCTGGAACCTTTGAATCCTTATTCTGAGGTAATTTACTCAAAAATCCGAGCTAACTCTTTCAACTTAAAGCTTCTAAAATGAGAATTTCCTCTCCAAGTCAACTCCGAACTTCCCGAAATTTAATTTCGACCATGCGTACAAGTGATAATGTCTGAATTGAAGCTGCTCATGGCCTCAAACTGTTGAACGGTGTGCTAGGGCTCGAAATGACCGGTCAGGTCGTTACATCTATCGAATTCGTTCTTGATCATGAGTCTTCGTGAACCTTGACCTAGATCATTTCTTCTTTCGTTTCATGTAAACTTTTGCCCAGATCCACTACTCCTACGATCTCCATTATATGGCTGATATCGATCTCTATTCGACCTTGGCCAGTCAATATCCTTCTTGATTCTATCAATGGGTCTATCAGGATAAATGGACCCAGAAGAAGCCCCAAGTTGATCATCCTCAACCCTAATATTTGAATGATACCGATTATGCACATTGGCCCAAGTGACAACTAGGTATTCTATCAAATTCTTCTTCAACTGATGTGAAGCCACTGAACTTCGAACATTGAGTCCTTTGGTGAAAGCTTGAACATCCCAATCGTTAGTGACCGTTGGCAAGTCCATTCATTCCATTTGGAATCGAGACACAAATTCTCTAAGCATCTCATTATCCTTCTGCCTTACCTTGAAAAGGTCCGACTTCCTGGTTTCGACCTTGATGGCCCCGGCGTGTGCCTTTACGAAAGAATCAACAAGCATAGCAAAAGAGTCAATAGAATTAGGTGATAAATTATTGTACCATATCATATCTCCCTTCATAGGGTCTCCCCAAATTTCTTTAGCAATACATATTCGATCTCGTCATCCTCTAGATCATTCCCTTTAATAGTACACGTGTAAGAGGTGATATGCTCGCTCAGATCGGTTGTTCCATTATGCTTAGGAATTTCAGGCATACAGAACTTCTTGGGGATTGGCTTCGGAGCCGCACTCAGGGGAAAAGGTTTTTGTACGATCATTTTGGAATCCAGTCCCTTCAATATTGGCGGTGCCCTCAGATTTGATCGTCCCTGGAGTTATAAGTTTCTACCTTCTTATCGTTTTCCTCGATCTTCTTTTCCCTCGACTTGATTTGCTTTGTCAGTTCTTCGAGCATCTTCATGATAGCATGATCGGTCTTCGATTTTTTCTCGCTCAATTTCCTTGAAACCGATTTGACCCTTGTACAACTTCCTGAGATGGCTCGAGTTCAACTCTGCTTGGTGTGTGATTCTAGTTT
Source organism: Nicotiana glauca (assembly GCA_026770625.1). NCBI lineage: Eukaryota > Viridiplantae > Streptophyta > Magnoliopsida > Solanales > Solanaceae > Nicotiana > Nicotiana glauca. The sequence continues at coordinate 5,941 of MDKF010354257.1, forward strand.
TAAAGCTGGGATGTTGCTGCCTGCTGAGCGCAACATTTTGAAGATCACCACAGGTTGATCCCGCCACGTGCGCTTTGAGCGGCTTATCGGGCATCGCCAATGTTGCCTTCGGGATGGATGACCAAATTTCCATTAATGGCTATATGTGAACTGACATCGATTGGATCTATAGCCGAAACTCCATCGAGGCCAACCGGGTGTACATCATTCCCTGGTGCTATGTTATCATTTTCGTCGTGGTGGCTGAAATCATTGTCATCGTGTAGAGGTTTTTGACTGAGATTTTGATAATTTTTTAGTCATGTAATCAAAGATACTTCAAAGAGCAAGTGTAAAATAGTATACAACAATAACAACAACAACCCAGTATAATCCCACAAGTGGGGTCTGGGGAGGGTAATATGTACGCAGACCTTACCCCTACCCCGGGGGGCAGAGAGGTTGTTTCCAGGAGACCCTCGGCTCAAGACCAAGTGTAAAATAGTATACAACAATAACAACAACAACCCAGTATAATCCCACAAGTGGGGTCTGGGGAGGGTAATATGTACGCAGACCTTACCCCTACCCCGGGGGGCAGAGAGGTTGTTTCCAGGAGACCCTCGGCTCAAGACCAAGTGTAAAATAGTATGTATCGTGAAAATTTATACCAAGTAACCACTATTATCCTTAGCCCCACGATGGGCGCCAAACTGTTTACCCTAAAAAAGAATCAGATAGCAATTGAATTTATACGCGGTTTTAAGGATACGCTTCGCGTTCGCGAGGATTCTGTCGCATTCACGAAGAAGGATTTTGCTTCAGGGACTCTTTTCTTCGCGTTCGCAAAGAAGCAAATCTCTGTTGCATAGGTCCAACTTCGGAGGCTCATATCCTCCAATATATAAGGAATTTGGAGATGATCCAAAAATAAAAGTTGTAGTCCTTTGTATCTAGGTTTCAGAAAAGTAAACCATTTGGCATTTGGATTTCTGTAAAAAAAAGTTATGGCTGATACACTATAGGCTGTCCGGGAAGATGAAGAAGAAATTGTGTTGCACAAGGTTGAATTTAGCAGCTTATATCTAAAAATGTATAATGATATAGGAAATAACCAAAACATGAAAGTTGTATATATTGGTGTCTAGTTTTCATAACATTAAACCATTTGTCATTTGGAGTTATGTACAAAGGTTATGACCATTATACTAGAGATTGTCTCAGAAGAGTTTCGAAAATGGTTTTGGAAATTTTCTTCTTTGCGAACGTTGTGGGGGTCTCGCGAGCGCGAAGAAGAGTTGTCTGGGCAGTGTATAAGTGTAAATAAATAGTTTTGGCTCATTTCATCTCATTTCCTCCATGGGAGCCGACCTAGGAGCAATTTTGGAGCTCCATTTTCATCATCCATGTCAAGGTAAGTGATTCCCACCTATTGCAAGTTAATTACTTGGATTATATCTAGATTTTAACATGGAAAATTATGTAAATTAGTAGAAATTTTGAGATTTTGAAGAAAACCTAGGAAATTTGTATTCTTGGATTTTTACCACGACTTTGGACATGAAATTGAGAGCCAATTATATATTTGAGCTCGTGAGGTCGTGGGCAAACTTTATCTTCAAAAAATTTCGGAATCTGGGTACGCGGTCCCTAGGGAGATTTTGTCAACTTTTCGAGCAGAGTTGGGATTTTATATAAATTGAATTGTTATGAGTATTAGGGTGTATTTTCATTGGTTTGCCCATTATTTGGCTAGTTTTGGAGCATTGGGGCATCGGTTTGAGTCATCAGAAGGGTCTTGGAAGTCGGTTATTGGACTTCAGAGCAAGGTGATTCTCTTTCTAAACATTGTAAGAGGGAATTGTCCCCATAGGTGAGCTAACTGATTATGTGATCCTATTTGTGGGGGCTACGTATGCACGAGGTGACGAGAGTCCATGCGTAGCTACTATTATGCTTAAGTCCGGGTAGTCTAGGGCCCAAAAGCATACTTTACTTGTAATATTTGCAACCTTGTTATCAATTTAAAAAAATTCTTAATCATATATCGAGTGTATAAATAAATTTCTACAAGGCTAGATATCACTTCTTGACTTTTAAAAGAGAAACTTGTCTTTTCCTGATTAATTTCTCCTTGATAAATTCTTGAATGTGTTTATCTATTGTGGAATGGGCCGAACGCCTCGGTAGATTAAATAGATGCATCTATGGTTCACGCCAATCGAACCTCTGGCAGTGCACAGTTTAAATATTTGTTGGATCGGACCGTACGACCTTGGCATGATTTGCGCATGCTTGTATTGCTTGCCTTGATATTTATAAATGAGGATATTGCTTCCCCTGATTGAGAATAAATGTATAATGATGAAAACAAATTTGGAAATTTCCCTATAAATAAGAGAATTGTTTACTTGCTTCGTGCTATTGAGTCACAACTATTTTTTTTATAAAATCCCTCTATTTACTATATTATTTTTATATTATTAGTGGACCACTAGTAAGTGTCGAAGTCGACCTCTCGTCTCTACTTCTTTGAAATTAGACGGGATAATTACTAAGTACATGTTGTTTTTGTACTCATGCTACACTTGCTATGCATTTTTGTTGCAGAGGTACCCCTAGCGGCCTAATGGGAATAGCAGCATGGATGATACGGAGACTTAGGTGAGCTGCATCTCTCGAGGCGATCCGTAGTCGGCATAGTCTCTTTCGGTGTATAGTATTTGCCTTCTGTCCAATTTGTATTCCAGACAGTTATTGCACTTTATTTGATTTCTAGAAGTAGCTCATGCACTTGTGACACCAGATTCTGGGATTATTAAATATTAAGTTTGTTTAATACATCATCTTATTTCAATGAATTTCACTATTTATTGCTTAATGTATAAAAGGAATAATTTTAATAAATACTAAAATGAGAATTTAATTAACTTCTTGGTGTTGGCTTGCCAGATAGTGGTGTCTGGCACCATCATGACCCATAGTGTATTTTAGTTCGTGACAACATGGTATCAGAGCACTAGGTTCACTTAGGTCTCACGAGTCATGAGCAAGTCTAGTATAGTCTTGCGGATCGGTACGGAGGCATCTATACTTATCTTCAAAAGGCTACAACGATGTTCAGAGCACTTCCCTTCTTGATTCCTCATCGTGTGATTTGATTTCTTTGAGGCTTATGCCTTTGTATATTTCATACTCAATCTTATGCGACGCGAAGCGCTTGCTATATCGATCGAGAATTGAGAAATTATAATGGTACTACAAATATGGTGTGGGATGTTCCTCCCTGCGTATTTGATTGGGTTATTGTCATCGCCTTGCGGAAGGTCGTTCTGTCATTTCTGCTCAGTATCAGTATTACCTAAGGTTTTGATATTTGGCGTTAATTCATATGACGATTCGTGCATTGTTATCTCACAGTATTGGTGTAATGGTAGGATGTTTGTCTATGCGTTGAAGCAGTGAATGACTTGGAAGGATGTTTACTCAATGCAAGATTCAGAGATTCAAAATTTTATTTCCGGCGGAGGAGAGGCAATCGGGCTATGAATGTTCAAGTTTGTTTTGATGGAGTAACAAGACTTGGTATTTTCTAGCGTGGTAGAATTTTCATCTGTGATGTGGTGTCATAGTCCTTGTTGAATACGTTAAGTTCGTTGGTGTTATGATTTTCTTCAATTTGCCTTTGGGGCAGAGTAGCATATGGGTTCTATAGTAGGATGACTACACTCCTCAAGAAAAATTTAGAGTGATTTGGGATTCATAGTGGAAATGACTAGGTCTACGAGCTTAATTTGAAATATTAGTTAGCATAACAATAGGAGATTTGATATGGCAGAAAGGATATGCTTTATATAAAGAAGCATACAACATAACTTTGAATTGAAAGATATTGTCTCATATTTAGTTGATGTCCACGAGGAGTGAATGGACTTGTGCAGTTGGTGAATGAGCACGGGCTCGGGTGGGTTATCTCCTATGAGCAGGTCAGTGGTCGCGTGGTCGGTGAAGCTCCTGCGAAGGATTTTACTGGCTATTCGGTAAGAGGTCTAATAAGTGAATGTTGCTAGAGATTCAGAGTGTTCATGAAATGCTAACGGAAGGGTTTTGAGGAATCTGGCAGTTTAATTACTCAAGGTCATGTCAATAAGAGATAAACAATCTTTGTGGGTTCCAAAGTTGTGTAATAGTGGCTTCAAGCTAAGTGGGAGAGTCCCACCGCCTACGGTTGGATTGTCTGGTCGCCTATTTGTGAGATTTCTAGTTATCGGCATATTGATGGGTTACTGCGACTAAAGAAAGAGAACATAAATGGTAATTTGAGCAAACGAATTGAAGAATGTGTTCTATAATTGGCATCATTAATTCATGTTCAGGCTTTGGGAAGACTCAAGAATTATGCTTCGCGTAGAAGTGAGTTGCAAGGAAGGTGATTCGACCGGGTGCTTCTTTGAGAGGGTGGACATGTGCTAGCGAAGCCTGCAGTTGATTATATTCGGGACCAAGTCAGAGTGGGCGACTCTCAATAACGATCCTAGTGGGTTCAAAGGTTAAGGTGTGGTGTCTAAGGGTTTCGAGTACATAGTATGATTGATTATAAAGATTTTGCAGTAGATTATGATAAGGAGCTTGGAGTGTTCTGTGTTATCTTCGGTCTGCGGTATAAATTGAGAGGAACGGAAAAAAAATGACTTCAGATTCATAGAGGAATTATCAGAATGGGCGTTCTAGTTGAGGATGCAAATATGTGCATACGGAGGGTATGAGATGGTACATGTGAATTGAGACAGCATGATCTCATGAAATAAAGTCACTCCAGATGAGTGCGGATTTGGGTTCGTGATGTTTTGAATGGGGCTACTATTATCCCTAGTCAGTCCTAGAGTAAATTGGAAGAAGTAAAATCTGTCAGCAATGGTTGAATTGGTATAATGGTAGCAACGATTAGTTCCTTTAGCGTGTTAAGTTATGCATATGATTATAGTAATACGTGTGAGGTTTGACGGTCGCCGTAATTAATTTTATTTAGAGGCTTTCGAGTACTATGGCCTATTATGTGCAGATAGATCTCGGAAGAGTTATGGTGGTTTAGACCACTACTTGAGGTTGGTAGTTTCTATGGTTATGAGAATTTAGTCACAGGTTATAATGGTTCCCTTGAAATAAGTTAAGTAAAAGGCTTCTATATGATGAAGTGTCTACCCTATTAGTGGTTCAGGAGTTTTGATGGAATTCTTGTACTCTTGCGCATTGTCATGATTAAGTGACGTTAGTAGTGTGGGATTTGGAACTTGAGAATCAAGGTTGCGGTTCTATGTTGACAAGGAGGTCAGGGGCTCGGATGAGCAGGAAAAGAATTTAGATGTTTAGAGTAAGCTGGTATTATCTTCAGCGTCACCTGAGATCAGTGTCATAAGGTTTTGTGTATTGACTTGCGGATCCTTGATTCGCTTTGCAGCATTTTTATGGCCGGTGGTATGGATGTGCAGACTTAGTACCTGGTGCAGAAGGCCACGGGAGCATATCCCATGGATAGATTGTATAAGTGTGACGTGTAGTCACTTAATTGATTGAGAATTTAAACCAAGTATAGAGATTGTGATACTATCTCTAATTGAGAATTTATGCCTGAAGGGCGCTCAGTTTATTTGGTTGTGGAATGTGGAAGGTTGTTCCAGATTGGAGAACTGTTCTTGTGTGTTATGGGGAAAAGGGGGTTATTATGGACCTAGGAAAGATTATTGGCAAAGTTCGCTACGATCAGAATTGGCTTGAGGTCTGTGAATGGATTTAAATATGAATATGGGCTCTATATTAGGCCGAATGTGTTCATTGCAGAATAGTGCTCCTTATGGAGGAGCATTTAGATGTTAGATGTTATTTTGTCGTCAGCTATTTTATGTAATTCTATATTGTGCCGTGTGAGTTGCGAAATGGCTTGATAAATTTCTTGTGTGTTGAGGTTCCGCATAGCGAGGGTGTTATGTGAGCAGGATGGCTCTTGAGACTCAGATCATATATCACACTTCAGTTGTGCTTGAGTTTTGTAGCTTATGGCGCTATCTGTCTCCCCGGGGATGGTATTATGCACTTAGCGTGCTTGTGGCCGATATTCGCTATTTTGTAGTAATAAGCAATTTTGCTCGGTGTGTATCTTATGATATGAATTTTATGTGTGGATTGGGTGGCACGCCGCCACGGGTATATTGTTTTGATCGGGCTGTATACAACGACAGTGTGATGTTGAGTATAGTTCCCTATATCTGTTTTTATGTGTTTTGTTTCCCATTTTTTGAGGAAAGTTCATATTAGTTGCGTGAGTTGAGTAGTCCCTTTTAGAGTTCATTTTACTTATGTATCACGTTCGAGCTTGTCGCCTATTGGCACGTTGTGACATCATATGGGACTTTTGATCATGACCATGGTGGCTTATCGCCGGAGCAGTTCGTAGTGGGTGAAATGAGATTATTGGATCTAGGATCAGTGAAATCGGATTATATAAAGTATATTAAAGAGCAAAGATCATTATTTGGTTCAGAATGAGGTAATGGTTCTTGTCAGAAGTATAGACTCAATGATTTGTTGACTCGGTAGTTGGTTATGAAAATCTACACATCCTTCCGTCGTAGCAGTATTGCTAGAGTTGGAACAAGACTTTTATATATCATGAGGTGCATTGTGAGCATCAGATTCGGGGAATGTCGGTTATTATGATCAAAGAATATTATTATGCTCCTGTAAATGATGTGGTGCATGGTGAGAATTCACCAAAGGCATGCAGTCATGTTTTGGCACCTCGTGTAGTGATTGATACGGTGTTCATATATTGGAAGCAGACCTGGCAGAGAATTTCGGATGTTGGAATTGGGCTCTAAGATTATTTTCTTGAATAAAAGGGAATATCTTCATAATTGATCGAGCTAATGTATTCAACTGGGTTGTAGTAGCACGGGTAGGTGCACAAGGTGTTAAACAGTGATTTCGGACAACTCCAGCACAGTTCTTAGCACGTTCGAGGACGAACATATGTTTGAGTGGGAGAGAATGTAACAACCCAACCGATCGTTTTGAGCTCTAGCACGTCGTTCACAAGTTTGAGGCCATGAGCAGCTTTACTTCAGGTAATATAACTTATACTCATGGTCGGAATTGAATTTCAGGAAGTTCGTAGTTGATTTGGAAAAAGAATTCTCATTTCGGAAGGTTTAAGTTAAAAGAATTGACTAAGATTGAATTTTTGAGTAAACGCCCTCGGAATCGGGATTCGAAGGTTCCAACAGGGTCGTATGATATTTCTGACTTGGGCGTATGTCCGGATCAGGTTTTAGAAGACCCGAAAATGTTTCGGCACCGATTGTGGAAGTAAGCATTTTTGGAAGAATTTCATAACTTTGGATTGAAGTGCATTTCAGTGTTATCAATGACTGTTTGGGATTCCGAGTCTGGGAATAGCTCCGTATGGTGATTCTAGCGTTGAGAGCGCGATCAGATGTGAATTCGGAGGGTTCGTGGGTCATTTTAGAGTCATTTGGCTAAAGATAGAAATTTGAAGGTTTTTGAGGAGTTTGACCAGAAGTGAACTTTTTTATATCGAGGTCGGAATGCAATTCTGGAAATTAGAATAGGTCCGTAATGTCAAATGTGACTTGTGTGCAAAATTTGAGGTTAATCGGACGTGATTTGATAGGTTTCGATATTGAATGTAGAAGTTTGAAGTTCTAAAGTTCATTAAGCTTGAATTGGGGTGCGATTCATGATTTCGATGTCGTTTGATGTGCTTTGAGGCCTCGAGCAGGTCTGTGTTATGTTATGGGACCGATTTATGTGATTGGACGGGGCCTCGGGTGTGTTTCGGGGTAGTTTCGGATCACTTCGAGCTATTTTGCAATAGCTGATGCTGGTGTCTGGTGTTGTTCTTCGCGTTCGCGAGGATCCTCTCGCGTTCGTGAAGAAGGATTTTGCTTCAGGGACTCTGTTCTTCGCGTTCGCGAAGAAAGAAATCTCTGTTGCACAGGCCTAACTTCGGAAGCTCATATCTTGCAATCTATAAGGAATTTGGAGATGATCCAAACATGAAAAGATTATCCCTTTGTGTCTAGTTTTCAGAAACGTAAACCATTTAGCATTTGAATTTATGCACAAAAAGTTATGGATGGTATACTCTAGGCTGTCCGGGAAGTTGAAGAAGAAATTGTATTGCACAGGGATGACTTTGGCAGCTTATATCTCAAAATCTATTAGGAATTAGGAGGTGCCAAAAACATGAAAATTGTAGATGTTGGTGTCTAGTTTGCAAAATATTAAACTATTTGTCATTTAGAGTTTTATACAAAAATGTATGACCATTATACTAGAGGCTATCTTAGAAGAGTTTCGAAAATGGTTTTTGGGTATTTTCTTCTTCGCGAACGCGGTGGGGGTCTCGCGAATGCGAAGAAGAGTCGTCTGGGAAGTGTATAAGTGTAAATAAATGGGTTTGGATTATTTCATCTCATTTACTCCATGGGAGCCGACCTAGGAGTGATTTTGGGGCTCCATTTTCATCATCCATGTCAAGGTAAGTGATTCCCACCTATTGCAAGTTGATTACTTGGATTATATCTTGATTTTAACATGGAAAATCATGTAAATTAGTAGAAATTTTGGGATTGTAAAGAATACCTAAGAAATTAGTATTCTTGGATTTTGACCACGATTTTGGGCATGAAATTGAGAGCCAATTATATATTTGAGTTCGTGAGGTTGTGGATAAACTTTATCTTCGAAAATTTCGGAATCCGGGCACGTGGTCCCGAGGTAGATTTTGTTAACTTTTCGAGTGGAGTTGGAATTTTATATAAATTGAATTGTTATGAGTATTAGGGTGTATTTTCATTGGTTTGCCAGTTATTTGGCTAGTTTTGGAGCATTGGGGCATCGGTTTGAGTCTTCGGAAGGGGCTTGGAAGCCGGTTATTAGACTTTGGAGCGAAGTGAGTCTCCTTTATAACCTTGTAAGAGGGAATTGTCCCCATATGTGAGTTAACTAATTATGTGCTTCTATTTGTGGGGGCTACGTACATACGAGGTGATGAGAGTCCGTGCGTAGCTACTATTATGCTTATGTCCGGGTAGTTTAGGGCCCAAAAGCATGCTTTACTTGTAATATTTACAACTTTGTTGTCAATTTAAAAAATTCTTAAACACATATCGAGTGTATAAATAAATTTCTACAAGGCTAGATATCACTTCTTGACTTTTAAAAGAGAAACTTATCTTTTCCTGAATAATTTCTCTTTGATGAATTCTTGATTTGACTGTTTGAATGTGTTTATCTGTTGTGGAACGGGCCGAACGCCTCGGTAGATTAAATAGATGCATCTATGGTTCGCGCCATTCGACCCTCTAGCAGTGCATAGTTTAAATATTTGTTGGATCGGACCGTACGACCTCGGCATGATTTGCGCATGCTTGTATTGCTTGTCTTGATATTTATAAATGAGGATATTGCTTCCGCGGATTGAGAATAAATGTATAAATGATGAAAATAAATTTCGAAATTTTCCTATAAATAAGAGAATTGTTTGCTTGCTTCATGCTATTGAGTTACAACCATTTTTTTTATAAAATCCCTCGATTTACTATATTATTGTTATATTATTAGTGACCACTAGTAAGTGTCGAAGTCGACCTCTCGTCTATACTTATTCGAGATTAGACGGGATACTTACTGAGTACACGTTGTTTTTGTACTCATGCTACACTTGCTGTGCATTTTTTTTGCACAGGCACAGGTACCCCTAGCGGCCTAATGCGAATAGCAGCATGGATGATACGGAGACTTACGTGAGCTACATCTCTCGAGGCGATCCGTAGTCGGCATAGTCTCTTTCGGTGTATAGTATTTGCCTTCTGTCCAATTTGTATTCCGGACAGTTATTTTATTTGATAGAAATAGCTCATGCACTTGTGACACCGGGTTCTGGGATTATTAAATATTAAGTCTGTTAAAGACATCATCTTATTTCAATGAATTTCATTATTTATTGTTTAATGTATAAAAGAAATGATTTCAATAAATACTAAAATGAGAATTTTTTTAACTTCTTGGTGTTGGCTTGCCTGACAGTGGTGTCCGACGCCATCACGACCCTTAGTGGATTTTGGTTCGTGACAATCGTAAAGCTTCATTATCTGTATGGAAATGCTATCTAGACAAATCTACAATGCAGTCGATTATAATCTTTGGAAGCCTATTTCTCTCAATGCAAAAGGCCCTCAAATATCCCATCGCTTCTTCGCTGATAATATTATACTGGCTTCTAAAATAACTCTGCAAGTTGCCATACAATAATCGACCTATTAAACAATTTTACAGCCCAATTCAGGCAAAAAATAAATTTTGAAAAATAAAAAATCTTCTTTTCAAAGTACTACACAACTCATAACAAGGATTTCATTTTATCATCATTAGGCAAGTCTTTTGGTAAATACCTAGGCTTTCCAATTTTTACCGAAAAACCGAGCAAAAGGGAATACCAACTTATAATCGACAACTTTAAAAATAGGTTAGCCGGTTGGAGAATAAATCACTTAACAATAGCACGCAGGACTATCATAATAAAAGCAACTTTGAACACTATTCTCAACCACATCATGCAAATTATATCCCTACCAACACATGTAATCAAACGATTAGAAATCTATCAAAAACAAAATTATGGGGGTCCACTTCACAGAGGAAGAGGCTTCACCTCCTCAATTAGCAAACATTTACTACTACTAAGGACCAAGGTGGACTGGGTATTCAACGGCTATGTGCTAAAAATAAAGCATTATTAGCTAGTACGGCCTGAAGGCTATTTCACCAGCATCAAACACGTTGGGTATCTTTTTTAATTACTATATATGTTTCCAACAATCAACCATCCATTAAAAATACTTCAACAGTGTGGAAACACCTAATGCATGGGTGGCAAACTTGTCAAATTCGTTTAAAATGGCAAGTCACAAAGGGTACACAAGTCAATTTCTGGAACGACAATTGAATTGCTCCAAACTTTAACATAAGAAGCTTGTCCACAGTCCCTTAAATAGTAACGAACACTAATTAACAGTGGCCCAGGTGCTCCAAATCAATAGCAACCCCACGTCTATAGCCTATCCATCGAACTACCTGATACAATAAATTACCTAATCAACACTATCCATATTCCCATGTATGGCTCAACCCCGGAACATATAATTTTGGGCTTCACACCAACAGGCGAATTCTCTGTCAATTCATGCTATAAAGCACTTACTAAGCCAATCCATCACCTCCCTAATCAAGGTTGGATTTGGAAATTGAAAATACTTCCTAAAATTAATCACTTCTTATGGCTGACTGATAATAGGTGAATTTGACTATAATCACGCCCTAAATAATCACATTTTTATGTTGTTTTGATGATATATA
>MU728417.1:1202-31930 GCA_026770625.1 Nicotiana glauca
CTAAATTAATTCAAATTGTAAAATTAAGCTAATTATCTAACTATGTAAAAATGATCATTTTTTTTGTTATTTTTTATTAATAGCACAATTAGCTCAATGTAATTAATTCCTAAATGCAAATAAACCTAAGGTGACTTGAAATTAAAATGTGACATTTTTTATTGTTTTTTCTATTATTTTTAAAAATGTTAAAAACGCATGCCATGCAACTAAATAAAGAAAAATACCTAAAAATCAATTAAAATTATTTTCGTCTATTTTAGGAGTTATTTTCATATAGGGCAAAAATCACGTGCTTACAACTGACTACTTCTCAAAATGGGCTGAAGTTGTTGCTCTTAAGGAGGTAAAGAAGGAAAATGTTGCAAGTTTCATCCGAGTAAACATCATCTATCGTTTTGGCATTCCCCATTACATAATAACGGATAATGGCAAGCCGTTCGGCAATAGGTTGATGAACAAGATTTGTAAGCTCTTTGGCTTCAAGCAATGTAACTCTTCGATGTACAATGTTGCCGCCAATGGCCTAGCCAAGGCATTCAACAAGACTCTATGCAACTTGTTAAAGTAAGTCGTCTCCAAATCCAAATGAGATTGGAATGACCGTATGGAAGAAGCTCTATGGGCATATAGGAAAACTCACCGCACGCCAACACAGGCGACTCCTTATTCGCTCGTTTATGGGGTCGAAGCCGTCTTGCCACTTGAGCGTCAAATACCTTCGTTACGACTGGCTATTCAAGAAGGGATCACTGATGAAGAAAATGCTCGACTTCGATTAGCAAAGTTAGAAGCTCTTGATGAAAAGAGATTGGAAGCTTAACAGAGTCTTGAATGTTTTCAAGCTCGATTATCTCGCGCCTTCAATAAAAGAGTTCACCCGAGATACTTTCAAGTAGGAGATCAAGTCCTTGTCGTACGAAGACCCATAATTACTTCCCATAAAGCCGTAGGGAAGTTCACTTCAAAATGGGATGGGCCATATGTCGTACAAGAAGCTTATTTAAGTGGGGCTTACAAGTTGGTCGATGCAGATGGTATGAGAATCGGCCCTATCAACAGCAATTTTTAAAGAAGTATTATCCATGAAGTTGCAAGTCATAACGCTCCTCGACGTACGAGCCTAAATTGCAAGTCGTGACGCTCCTCGACGTATGAGCCTAAACTACAATTCATGATTCTCCTTGACGCACGAGCATAAACTGCATGTTACACCTGGCCTGCAAGAGTATAAACTGTGCACGGTCCAAAAAAAAAAGTCTGCTAGGTTGAAAACCTCGAAAGAGGTAGCTTAGGCAAAAGTTAGGACATAAAAAAAAAAGTCCGCTAGGTTGAAAACCTCGAAAAGGCGGCTTAGGCAAAAGTTAGGACATCAAAAAAAAAAGTCCGCTAGGTTGAAAACCTTGAAAGAGGCGGCCTAGGCAAAGCTTAGGACATAAAAAAATAAAAAAATAAAAAAAATCACCTTGTCTGAATTACGGTATGACTTGATCCTCTTCGCCGAGGTACGTAGGCAGCTTATAGTTTCATTCTAAGTTCAGTCGCATAAGTTCAAAAGATACATATTGCCCCAATTGTTGTTCGAATGAAGTATGAAGGAACGCAAGATCAAGCTGAAATGTCATCTCATGTTGAACTTTGACCTCATTTGATTTAAAGGGGGCAACCCTCCATGGTAAATTTATATCTTTGATGGGCCGATTTTAGGAGGATGTCAAGTATTTGCATTGAAGTCTTCAAGTTCGTCGGTCTTCAAGTTGAAGTCTTCGTGTCAGTCGGTCTTCAAGTTGAAGTCTTCAAATCCGTTGATCTTCAAGTTGGAATANTTCGCCGATCATCAAGTTGAAATATTTAGGCCCTCCAAGTCTCAAAGTTGAAGTCTTCAAGTCCATCGGTCTTCAAGCTGAAGTCTTCAAATTCGCCAATCTTCAAGTTGAAATATTTAGGCCCTCCAAGTCTCAAAGTTGAAGTCTTCAAGTTCGTCGGTCTTCAAGTTGAAGTCTTCAAATTCGCCGGTCTTAAAGTTGAAATATTTAGACCCTCCAAGTCTCAAAGTTGAAGCATTCAAGTCCGTCGATATTCAAGTTGAAGTCATCAAATTCGCCGATCTTAAAGTTGAAATATTTAATCCCCCAAAATGAAGTCATTAGCTTAGACGGTGTAATGGTATTTGCTTCAGACAAAAGAAATTTTTGACTTAGACGGTGTAATAGTCTATGCCTTAGATAAAATGAAGTTAAATCTTTAAACAAGATGAAGTCATTAGCTTAAACGGTGTAATGGTCTTTGCTTTTGACAAAAGAAATCTTTGGCCCAGACGGTGTAATGGTCTATGCCTTAGATAAAATGAAGTTAAATCTTCAAACAAGATGAAGTCATTAGCTTAGACGGTGTAATGTTCTTCGCTTCAGACAAAATAAATCTTTGGCCCAGATGGTCTATGCCTTAGATAAAATGAAGTTAATTCTTCAAACAAGATGAAGTCATTAGCTCAGACGGTGTAATGGTCTTCGCTTCATATAATAAATCTTTGGCATAAACGGTGTGATGTTCTTTGCCTAAGATAAAATAAATCTTTGGCTTAGACGGTTAACCGTTAATGAGTACTCATCCCTTCACACCCCAAGATTGTCTTCTTCATGCGTGGATCATCTCGTTAAACAAGAACATATATTTATCGCTTGACCTACAAAAAAGAAAAGAAGAATAACAAAGGAAGAAAAGCACAAGAAAAGAAGAAAAAATTACCTTCGCGTCAGTGCCTCTAAGTCGTCAAAAGTAGATTCGAACGAATTTGAAAACGCTGAAATTGATACTGATGGAATGAAAGGTCTATGGTATTTATAAACGACGGATGTCGCCAGTCAAGGATTTGTTTCGATGTGGGATATTCGAAATCCATCCCCGAAATGAATTTGAAGTCTATTGAGCGGCGCTCCTTATTCCTAGGCAGAGTAGAATCCTTTTCCTGTTACAATTTCAATTGGAATATGATTTGGCTATCTATCTCCAATTTAATTGGTTGCTGCTAGCAAACGATTCGGTCTTCCATGTTTGCACGAGACACCCTGCGTGAATATAGCTTTATAAGTATATACTTCCTTAAATAAGGAATGCAATATCTTTGGCTAGATGAATTATGATTTCCATGTTGGCCTACAAGTCAGAACATGACTTTTATTGACATTCTGCCAAAGTCCACGTGAACCCTTCTAGAAACGAACCAAGTTTTGGATATTTGGCCATATGTATTGAAAGCTCATTCAAGCAGAATTTTTTATCTCAATTCTTTTGAAGTAATGCGTGAGTACATCTACAGTGAACTTTAAATTATACATTAGTTCGTGATACTTCAAGTCTGGTCTTCGAAACCTAACATATTTATGTCCGACAAGTCTTGAAGTAGGGGACATTTGTAAGCATATAAAATTTATTGATATTAAATTCATAAATTAAATTGGACTATATTTTAAATCAAGATATACTAGTCCAAATAAATTCATTGGGCTAGTATAATTGTATTAATTATATAAGTCTAATATATATGAATTTAATAAATAAGTCCAAGTCCATTGGGTAGCCCATATAATTGGGCTAAAGTGAGGAACCCACTTCATTAAGCCCAAGATGTCATCTACCTAGAGGCCCAGTTTGGTGCCACGTGTCAAATGACGTGGCGCGCCAAGTCAAACGGAAGAGCCAATGAGATCATGCCATGTGTCAAAATGACAAGGCATGCCAAGTCACACTAAAAAGCCAATGAAATCGCGCCACGTATGCAGGTGACATGTTCTGGCCAATCAAATACGATCATGTCACACTTCAATTTGATTGGTCGGAAAGAGTTTGTTCTTATCATAACTCTTCCCTTCCATAACTATAAATAGGGGTCTTCATAACCAAGAAAAGAGACCCAGAAATTACAACAAGAAGCAAGAAAAAGCTCGTGGATCAAACGCTACAAATTCCTCCACAAGTTTCAAGCTTCAAGCTTCAAGTTCAAGAAATCAAGTTCAAGCTTAAGAACGAAGAACAAATCAAGTTCAAGTTCAAGAAATCAAGTTCAAGCTCAAGAACGAAGAAAAAATCAAGGTCAAGTTCGAGCAATCAAGCTCAAGCTCAAGAACAAGATCATCGTTCGTGACAACAAATATAGATTCAAGATCAAGCTCCAAGGCCCTTGAATTTATTTACCATTGGAAAGAAGAATCAGAGGAGTCATAGAGATTGTAACACTCAAATTACTTGAAATCAAATACTACGACTGTTGCAATATTTTTCGGCTTAATTTTATTTTCTCGACGCAAATTTATTGTCTACAATCTTCAAATAATTTCTGCAACTCTTCATCATATTGAAATCTTTGACCCGCCAAATTATCGATCATCAGGCTGTACGACCTGAAATTATAAAATAACTATGTCAACAGATAAAGATATGAGCACTGTATATGTACACATAAGCAAGCAAATCTTCTTTTTCTACTAGCCATCACTAAATATAAGAGGAATGCAAGACAGAGATGATCACACCGATGTAGATAACAAAAACATATAAACTTTATGAAAGACTTGGATGGATTTCACTTAAGAAGAAGCTGCAGTTCTGCACAAAATATCCTGCTCATCTGAAGAGCTCCATAATAAAACTAAACAAAGGCAAAAAACATTTTAGAGTAATAGTGATAACAATGTGAGTAATAGAGCAGTAGCAGTGAGAATAGCAACCAGTAGAAAAAGCACTTAAGGCAAAAACATTTGGGAATATGACAAAGTAAGTGGATCTTTTTTAGATACAATTGAGTGCAATCAGTAGAGAATGAGCGTGTGAGAGAGACATCCTAAAAAAAAATCTTACGATTGCCTTGGTAGAATCATCATCCCGTGGTCTACCATCCTTACATTTTTTATGAGTTAATAAGAAAATTTGTGCTCGTACAGGCTCGATCCCATTTACTGCCGTTTGGACCCTCCTGTGTGAGGCATCTTTTGATTTGCCCTATTGTTTCTATTTGCTTGGGTAGGCCTCTGTCATTAGAATATTAAAATGATATCTTATCAATTATAAATAAAAATTGAGCATAACACTGAAAATAATCAATTAGGGATGTTTTAAAGATTTGTTGATACCTTAGTTTTATCCGAATACCAATAAAAGACAAGACCACTCTATTGATCCCTCGGTATGCGACTTAGTAGTGTGTGCACAGACCTAACCCCTATCTTTATGGAGGCATAGAGGTTGTTTCCAATAGACCCTTATCTCAAGCAAGCATAGGTACCACAATAATAATAAAAAAAATAAGATGGGACAATACCAAAAAACCATATAAAAGCGGCATACACCACAAGATAGTAAGATGATTGAAATGTGAAAAAAATGACAGGTATTGAAATAAGCCTACTACCAATCAAATGCGAGAGTATGTACTAACACTACCGGTATGAATAATCTAGACTATCTAACCTACTATCCTAATGTTCGACCTCCACACTTTCCTATAAGAGTTCATGTCCTTGGTCAGTTGTAGTTGTTCCATGTCATGACTAATCACCACACCTCAACTCTTCTTCATCCTACCTCTACCTCTCCGAAGGCCCTCCAATGAATAATCCGACTAACTTCAGTAAAGCAAAATTCGTATATATTAACACAGATTAAACATGTTGATAAAGTGCTAGTTAATCATTGTTTTATTTAGTTAGCTTTAGAAGTTCAAGTACATAAAAGCAAATTCTCATCCGCTTCCCTGCAATGATGCCGGAAGCAACGAACCAGTAAGGCAAATTTTGCATTTTCACAGGCTAAGGTACGCAATATGACGAACATGTTAGCAATTATTTTGTTTACCAAGCTTCCTAGTATACACAGTATGGCTCCTCTTCAAAATAGAGTTCCTATATTACCTTTTTTATTATTCCACATATCTCTAAGTAAAAAAAAAGTTTTTAACAAATGAAGCGGCTCAAGTGTACCAAGGCAGCATGGACTCAAACTGTTTTCCAATTCCTCATTAAGGAGGATCTCCAAAATATTAATGCTTACTTTGGATCCCCAAATAAATGTCCTAAATTATCACTTCAACATATATTCCATAAGCAACTCTACAACATTGGAGAAAAAAGTGTGAAGGGCTTGCCTTGTATATCCTAATATATCTTTTGATAGAGTGTTGGATAAGAATAACTATAAGGTTTATGCAAATGCACTAAAGTAAGATGTCTCTTCATTCACCATCGTAGTTACCTTTTCGATTTCGACCATTCAATATCTTACGGTTTGCTAAGAATTGGACTTCTATTGAATTCCACATGAGAAATCATCAATATTTCAGCTCTCTGGACCTTTCTTTATTGAAATTTAAAAGAAAAATGTGGCCCTATACAGTTGATGTGGAGTTCTAATGCATATAGAAAGATATACCAAACTATATTGAAGCTTTACTACTTTTGATTTATCATATGAATAAAACAAGTTATATATAGGAAGTTAGGTTCAATTACCATAACCACAGTTGGGACAAATAACTAATTTATAACCCTAGGTCCAAATAACAGAAAGAAGAACAACAAGAAGTAAATAGAGCGTAGAGATAATACTAACATGAACACTGTAAGATCAGACAACGAACAATAAAAGCCTTCGATGGGTGGGACTGAGCGATGAAGAAGGAGCTTAAATATAATATTTATGGCTGAAGATGTATTTATTGAGAAAAGGGAAAAATCAAGTAACCAACCATATGCTATAAGTGTAACATCAAGCTATTACCCAAGTTGCATCTATGTGGTGCTAACTTAGAGGAAACTAAAAGTTGCAGCTAACTTTATTTTAACAACCATTACACGTTAAAAACTTTTTTCCAACTGAAGATAGTTTCAATTTGATGAGCTTCGACTTGAATAGAATAGACTGAATGCAGAGAAAATTGTGTAGCTCACTTCAACTAATAGTATTTTTTAGCGTAGTAAATTGATAATAACAGAAAAAATCTTTAAGTTATCCAGATTGTTGCTCTACGCGTGAGATCCTGTTTACACTGAAAGTAAAAAATAACGGCAAACTTAAGATATCTCATCATTGTCATTAGATAGCCTACTACTAGTAAAGGAAAAATAAATACAAAGAATTGACAAATTTCCCTCTACATGAAAATTAACACAACAAGAAAAATATCAAATTATTTGTGAGAATGTGCATTTATCTATGTATCAAGCACTAAACAATCGCTTAATTCAATAATCTTCCCCTCTAATTCACCTCAAATTACCAAAATCAAGAACGGGTAAAACAAACAAAAAAATTTATTTTTACTCATTTGTGTCACAATTAACCTATGCAGATAGAAACAGAGAGCAGAGGAAAACAACAAAAGGGCATAGATAAAAGTAGGTTCTCAATCATCTCAATTGCACAAATTCTATAGAAAATTCAAGAAATCCAATTACCAAAATAACAAAAGATGAATATTGGATCAAAGACCACTTAAAGTCACCTTTCACTTCTTTTCTCAATCAAATCAAATTGGAAAAGCAGAAAAAGAAACCAAACAACTTCAAAGACTCAGAAAACTTTTGGCATTGAAAAAGACTAAAGAGTGGATCACAAAACTATTCTAGAATTATGAAAAATATGCGCCTACCAACCTACCTATCTATGAACCTATGCAAATAAACCCAGCATCAATTGTGTAAAGAATCTAGTAGTACCAATAAATCAAACTTGGTGGGTAAGAAAAGAAATTACCTGAAAAAGAAGACTATCTCGCTGGAAAGTGCGCGTGATTTTGTTATACTGTGTCTGCTCGATTTTATTTCCAGCCGTCTATGTTTCCTGTTCATGAAGGAATAGGTTTTCTTACTTTTGAGGAATAGTTCATTATTTAATATCCAAAATAATTGGAGAGAAATTTTTTGGCTAAGGAGGGAATGTTAAAATAATAAAAAATCTATTTTAAATAGTAATTTTTAGTGGCAATTTATTTTTATTGTCGGTAAAAGGATATCTTTTACTGGCCAATGGTCATGTACCGCTAATATTTTAGCCTAAAGAATCTATTAGCGGCAATTGTCTTATTACCACTAAATAATTGCCGCCAAAGGCATTTTTTGTAGTAGTGACTCTTCTACAGCAAACAAATTAATAACATTACACTGTTCATTAACAAAGTCCAATAGAGTTCTAATCCAAACTTCCCCATCTATTTCATAATATCTACCAGCAGGATCCTTTAATATTAATTGTTGCACCCCTATATACCCAAACTTGGTATCAAATTCATCAACTAAATCAGCATAAGAGAGCAAGTCAGAGTCAAAACCTTTATTGATGTGCACATACTTCTCTTTATATATCGGGCGTGGCTTACTACTCCATTCCCCACCATTATGAAAAACTAACTCAACTAGCACCATCTATAAAAGGCTGCATAGTAACCATGAATAATGTTATTACAGCCTATTGTAGTAAATGCATAAAGAAGTAACAAAGACAAGAGGTACAGAAATAATAAATAAACATGTAAGGGAAAGCTTGAATAAATAAAATAGTTTGATAAATAAAGGGAATCAGAAAAAGTACAGTGGTAGATGAATAAAGAAACAAAATTGAATGAGGTACTATGATAAAGAAACGGACACAAGCATGCATACGGGGGACCACATAATAAAGTATCAAACTTAGAGTCCCACCACAATAAAATAAGGACAAAACATATATATAAGAGACCTACATGAGTATCATCTTCAAAGTAAATGCAGGTGAAACAGGAGACCAGATAACAATAAGTCAGCTATTAACAAATAGCTCAAATTCTTTTTCAGTTAAAAAACCCTAACCGGCCCTTCTTTAGAAAATAAAAGGGACCACACATACTTGAAATCCTAAACAAGAGAAATATCTTCTAAAATAAGTACTAAATATCATCAATTCCACCAATATACCCTAACCGACTAGTAGAATCAGACAAGTAATTAGGGTATAAAGGTGAAAGTCACATGCAAACACAAACAACGGCAAAAATCCAGTCAATATCTGAGATAAGAAACACCCTAAACGACAAATTACATATAAGAGATGAGATAAATCTTAAACCACGAAGCATAGTCTAAAAACCCTAACTTTAACATAAAAGAAATGCGAACCCTAAGACAAATACTTACATTTATAAACAACAACCATATGAAACTAGTAGAAAAGTTCAGATTTTGGGGGAAAATCGTACCTTGGACAGCATTAAACACTGAAAAAAGGGATTTTTCTTTTGAACCTTCCACACTCTTCTCTCTCGTTTTTATCAAACGGATGCAAACTAAATGACACTCTTTACTAATTTGGACGGGTCTATCTTCTTTATTTAGTGGGCAACGGGTCACGGGTCACGGGTGGGAGACGGGTATGAAATGAATGTTGTGGGGTTTTAATTTGGTGGGACCGTTAACATGGAAGCTGACATGGCAGCTGACTTGGATAAAATTCATGTAGTCAGCTACCACAGTGTCAAAACGTTAGGGTTAGGGGTATTTTTTTAAACTTCATTAACGTTAGGGACGAGAATGATCGAAAAGTGTAACGGGTGGCACAAGCAGCCAATAAACAATAGTAGAGGGGTAATTTTAACCCTTTTTCCCTGTAGAAAATGACGAAAGTTGACTATATTATAATCTTTTAAATTTGTGTGGTTATTTTAATATTTCACTAAGAAAATGTGGAGTAGTTGTAAATGTAAGTAATGGTGTCATCATCGATCGTCTTCAGAATATGAAAACTCGTTGAAGATAATTGTAATTGAAAGATTTATTACATTAGTAATATTTTTGATGATTTTATGATTTGCGCCAAGTTCTCATAATAATACATTTTCTTTTAATTTGAACAAAAACGATGAATAATCCAAATTGAAGCTCAAAATGGATCAAACCGACCAAATTTTGCCCTATTTATTGGATCGTGTAAATAGCAATACGTTTACGTTCAACGTGGTGTGTGTGAGCACGTGATTTTTGCCACGATTAAATTACTCCTATAGAATTCATTAGAATTAGAATTTTTCTTTTAGTATTTGAATTTTTAGGAATTAATTACATGATTTTGTGTTTTGTTTGCATTTTTGTGTGCATTTTTAGGTGTCATAAAAAATAAAAATTACAAAAATAGCACACTCGCATTTAGGACCTAATGCTATATTCTAGATTGATTAAACATCATTGAAAATGGGAGAAAATAATTAAAAATAGTCCTTTATATTGTTTACTTTCAATTTTTAATTTTTCCTTAAAATTTCCTTTTAAAATTAGGATTTGTTTAATTTTTAGGAAATTTGATTAGTCTCACTTAGAATTAAATCAGGTTTTGGCTATTTTTAATGTTGTGTTTAATAAAGTCCAAAATTCAAAAAATAAATAAATAAAATACAATAAGAAAATGAGAAAACAAATAAAAATAAATTGAAATTAAGAAAAGGGAAGCAGGCCATCAACTTTGGGCCAATATCTGATTATGATTCAAGCCCAAACCCCAAACCCATTTCAAAATTGGCCCAAATTTACCCTTTACCCGATACAATTTTTCCAGGCCCCTAAAACTACTCAAACGACGTAGTATCATGTCAATACTACGTCATTTTGAGATACTTAAATTCCAATCAATCTCGGTCATTCACTTCTTATCATTCAACGGCCCATAATTAGTTTTAGATATTAAATAAAAATGTCCTAATCTCTGAAGAACCCTAGAGACCAAACACCCTCTTCCTCGTACCCTTCCGCCACCCTCTGCCCTAACTCCGCTGCCGGAAATCACCTCACGGCGGCAGCCGGCGTCCAATGACGCCCAAACTTACACCCTTAAACTGCCTTCCTCTCCTCTTTCTAATCCCCCAAACCTTTGCCCTCGAATCCCAACCAAACGCCTCAAATATTTGAAACCTTAGGCACTGCCATCACCATGCACGGTGGCGCCGCCACCCAGATCATACCAAATTAATACCATATACTCCCCTCACCCTCCTCTACCTAAACCCCAAACTATTTTCCCCAAAATCCAACTGCAAGTCCTCAGATTTTAGATCTAGAGTTTCGTTTGAGTTGTTCAAGCTTTCCAAAATTAGACAAGGTTCGAAAAGGGTCTTGGAATTATATTATGTCTTTGTTCTTGGTAAGAACAAACACATAATATTATTTGAAGACTAAATTCGAGGTCAGCTCAAAGAAGATCAAAATCATTGAGTTATTCTTGATTTTTTTTTTCTTTTTTTTCTTTCTTCTTTTCGTTTCTGTAGGTTTTCGTTTAGCTTGTCTGAATTTTTTTTGTTTTGTTCAGCACGTCTTTTGTTCTCTTTTAGGATTAATTTAGGGCGTTAATTTAATTTGATTTGATTTTTGTCTTGTTCTTGATTTGATTTGATTTTTGATTTGAATTTAGGATTAAATCAGTAAGTTGTTTTGTTTTGTTCATAATATAATTTCTGATTTGATTTGATTCTTGTTCTTGAAGTTTTTTTTTTGTTCAGCACGTCTTTTAGGATTTGATTTTCAGTGAGTTGTTTTTGTTATTTTGATTTTTAGTATCTTAGTGTTATAATTTTAATTTGTTATTGAATAATTCATGTTTGCTGATAATTTTTCTCTATTTATTTATGTTATAGTTCATTTGCTAGTTTGTTCATTGTTACCAGCCTTAGAACATAGTTCATTGATAATTTGGTTATAGCTGAAGGATTTTAGATTTGTTGATTAATCATGACTGACTTAAAAGGGTTGGGTTAGTTTGTCAGGATGGTAATTTCAGGATAAGTTCAATGGTAATATAGGCTTTTAGATAATAAGAATCTTGCAAGTAACATGATTTGGAAACCCCTAGAACATTCTAGATGGGGTTCCAATTAGAGTTTTAGGACCTTAGTGCAGTAAATTAGGCAACAAGCCAAAAGTTTTGGGACTAGTCTATAAAAACTGAAAATAAAAAGAGGGAGAAAATGAGTAATGAAATCTAGAAGCTTCCCCCTGATTTTCTGCCTATAAAAGGCAGTCCACATGCCTTCTTTCACAAGTTTCAACATCTGAAAATTCCCCAAAAACTTCCAGCATCCAAATTTTCCTCCCAAAACATTTTCAGCAATGTTTAGCCTTAGAAAATTTGAATTTCAAATTAAAAGAAGAACAAAATTTGACTCCCAGAGTTTAAAAAATCCCTCATAGATCTGAATTCCTTCAAAAAATCAAAAAAAAAAAAGAAGTAAAACACAGCTAAAAACTCAAAAATACTGTTACATTGACTCTCTTCCTTGGATTGATTTGAAATTCAGCCTTTATCTTGAGTTGCTGATATTCCTATGTCAAGTTCAAGTTATATTGAGTGCATTCAAGTTTGTTTTGGGTGATTTGTTGTTTGAAATTGATACTGGGTCGATTAGTTGCTGCTGCGATTTGCTGTTTGCTCCTGTTTAGCTAATTGAACTGTTGTTGATCCTATTCTCTATTTCTATTTCATTGTAATTCCATGTACACATCTTCGAATTCACCTTGATGTAGCTTTGAATTGGAGTTGAAATGAAAAGTGTTCATCAGAACTATGCTCGTTTGATTTCTTCTATTGTTTATAATTAAATAAATGTTAGTTGATGTTAGTTATTTGGTTTGTATTACATGAACAATAGACACATGGACTGTATAATTAGGATTGCTTTTAAATTGATTTGGACTGTTTCGGACTTTTGATTTGTAGTGGACTGCCAAACTCTATAATCGTATAGCTATTCTGACATTAATATTAATTTAGTGTAATTTGTGAACAATTGAATTGTTAGGCCTTTAGAGTTAGAAAAAATATGTTCCAAATAGCAGTAGGTATACTTAGTTTAGTTTAAGTTTTAATTACGAATCATGGTTGAATATATGGGGATTATCGTCATGTGTGCTTCATTTATCTGTTAGTAGCGTTAATACAGTGTGCTTCGTGAGTAATTGAACCATCAGCTTGTTGGAATTGTAAAAAATGCATTATCAAAGAGCTCCAATTTAGTATATTTAGTTTCAGTCTTGTAAATCATATGTGTTGAATCCTGTTTTGTAAATCGTAAGACACTAGGCCATTCTTCATATGTGTTGAATATTAAGTTGGACTTATTTGAAATGCCTAATGAAATACCCTTGAATCAATAGTCCACTGTTATCGAAATTTCATTGATCAATAGTCTATTGGTCTCAAATAGCTGCAGGTCTTAGAGCTAATTTCTTGGTCTCAAATAGCTGCAGGTCTTAGAGCTAATTTCTTGGGCTCAATACTGGGCGCAACGATTTGGACCAACCACTCAATGGAAAACCAAACTCGTTCGTTTCAGATCGGGCTGGATATTAAGAAGGCCCAAATCACAGGGCAAGTTCATGTTAACAAGAATTGGGCTGATTGGCGAAGCCGAAAAATGCTAAAAGTTAGGATTTATGTTAAGATCCCGGGATTAAATTTAGTAACATGATTTTGGGTTTTCTCGTTAGGTAGCATGCTTGAATTAAGAGGTGTGCCTCTTGTTCAAGCGTGGACTTGAACTTGAAGCCCAAATTCCTTGTTTACTTTAAATAATGGCAATAGATGTTATTAATTAATTAGGGCTCTTTAGAGAAAAATTCAATAGAAAATTATAGTTTGCTCTAAGATGACCTTTAAGTAATAAAATAAGGTGAGCCACGCCAAATAAAAAGCATAAATTGCATGGCCCATATTTAATGGTTTATATTAAAATACTTAGAATTCGGGACGTGCCATTTAGCAAATTTTCACGGCCTCCCGCAAAGATAAAAATACGTTAGTCACTTTAGGCGCGCTTTTATTAACTTTACCTTCCTAAATACGGGTGTGCATTTCATGCAACCCAAATCTAAATCCCAAAATGTTGAATAAGAATATGTCGAGGATACGGGTGCATTTCATGTGACGTGATCCAAAAATACGTTTTTAAATGACGTTCACTTTCTAAAAAAAGAATTTAACTAAAAGCGGTTAAATAATTCTAAAATTGTACTATAGGATGACATGTATAAAAATCAGATTTTAGAAATTTATAATAATTTAAGCGACCGTGCTAGAACCACGGGATCCGGGGGTGCCTAACACCTTCCCTCGGGTCAACAGAATTCCTTATTTAGAATTTCTGGTTCGCAGACTCTAATTGGGAAGTCGAAAATTTTTCTCGATTTGGGATTTAAGTTAAATCGGTGACTTGGGACACCAAAAGCCAATCCTATCCCAAATGAAGACTCTAAAAACAAATAAATAATTTTATTTCGAATAATGTCACTTTAAATGGAAAAACTCCCTTATATACTATCCTTCGGGGTAAGTGCGTAAAAAAGGAGGTGTGACAGCTCTGGCGACTCTGCTGGGAAAACGAACCCAGAATTCCGATTCAGGGTTCAAGAATTCGAGCTTAGTACAATTGTTATATTTAACTTTATCTGATTTTTCTACATTGTTCCATGCTATATATGCTAAATGTTTTACCGCTTTGATATTTGTTGAAATTGTATATATAAACTGTCGCGAATCCCTTCCTCTCTCTGAGTCTTCTACATCATGGAGAAGGGTGCACTTCGTGTAGCTTCTCGTCTGTTTAGAGTCTTTCCCAATTTAGAACGACGTTTGGATAAGTTGCTAAACCGGCGGAGCTTCTGTATCCCCGTACGCTGCCTCCTCCTCGGCTCGAGTTGTCCGTTCGGGTAAGCCAGGTCTAGACCAATAAACCTAGGGTTTGAACCTAGAAGAACAAAACCTCATGCCGGATCCCTAGTAGGACGTTTGTTTGCATTATGTGCATTTGATTTAGGGGACTCAACACAGGGGTTGGGTCCGTCTAGGACAGGTGACCTGAAATGAAAAGACCATCCTGATGCATCTTACGTGCTACTTGCGCATTTATTTGCTCGGCTTTGCATGTTGAACGGCTTGTATATAATGGGAGAAAATTGAGAAAAATAGCATTGTTAGGACTAAGTGAGGGTAATCACTTGTTTTGAAAAACCAATGCCCAAATAGTACCAAATGCTGCCGAATTTTTGAAAGATGGAAAAGAAAAATATTTGAAAACTGAAAAGACTATTTTTCAAAAAATACACATTTGATTTTAACCAATCTACCCGAACTACGCTGGTTTGATTCTCACCGGATGTGAGATACGTAGGCAACCCTCATCGGGTCCAACCTCCCTTTTTGCAAAAATAGCCCAAAAAATATCAAAATTTTAGTTTTTGTCATAAATAAGTCAGGTGATGCCATTCTTGTTAAAATAAGCCGAATGTCCCCAAAAGGACGCCAGAAAGCCGTTTTTGCAAGAACAACCACCCTGAGTCATTTTCAAATGGTTTGCGGACACAGCCTTAAAATCTTCCTCCTAGAAGTGCCGAAAGGCCGTATTTGCAAAACCAAGTCCTTGTTTTTTGAATAAAGAATTTTTGCAAAAATAGCCATTTTTTAAATAAATCATTAAATTTCCCTTTAAATAAATGTGCAGGATGAATCCAAGTAACATCAAAACCTTTTCAGTCTTGAGCGAGATCCCTTTGAAACTTCATATGTGGTGGCATGATTTGGGAAAAGGAAGCAGAGATACTGTGGTCAAAATTTAGGCGGTCTCGTTGATTTATTGAACATCAAACCAAGGAAGGATATTATTGAGGCATTAATACCATTTTGGGACCTGGCCCATAATGTATTCCGATTTTCAGATTCTGAACTCACACCTACACTAGAAGAGATTGCGGGATACGCGGGTCTCAACGGAAACCTTCGGAGTAGATACCCATTGGCCCCACAACCGGTAACCCTTCATAGGTTCTTGGACTTGTTGAGAATCAGCCAGGACATTCAAGACCCGTATCTAACAGAGGGGTGTTGCACACTGCATTTCTTATATCACCGGTATGGTAACCCAAAAGGTTTCGAGGAGCACAACACCGGTTTAACGCATGCCGGGAACAAAGACAAATGGGAAGCCCGACGGGGATTGGCCTTCATGGTATCTTTTCTGGGAGTTGTGGTATGTCCAAGAAAAAATGGTCACATAGACCTCGGCCTTGTAGGAATGATGGATATTGCCATTAAGAAACCTACTAGCACGGTGGTTCCTTTGATTGTAGTGAAAATGTACCGAGCTTTGACCAAGTGTCGAGAAGGTGTGAAATTCTTTCAAGGTTGCAATCTGCTATTACAGTTGTTGATACATGAGCACCTTTATTATTACGCGGGGTATATGAACTACAGTTTAACCGGGCTGAGTTGTTTTGCAGAATTCGGGACCCGGGTAACAGAGGGCATTGAGGCTTGGTCATCATGCTTGAGATCTCTGACGGCGGATAAAGTAAAATGGGATTTTGGGTGGTTTCTTACTACCGAGGTTGTGTACACATCGGCAGACGTACCTTACATTCTTCTGATGGGTATCCGAAACATCCAACCTTATGCTCCCTACCGAGCCCTGAGGCAACTAGAGAGATTTCAAACCATTCACAATGATGAAGACCTGAGCGGGCAAGTCGTTGAGTTAGGCCCGAAAGCTGCATTCCCTGAAGGCAAAATCCGACAAATATAGAATGAGTGCAGGTACCTCGATCCTAAGACCATAGTACAGGACCGAGCTAGAGGCGAGGTAGATCCCAAATACTTGATGTGGTTTAGCAAAAGGTTTCAAATCCCTGAGAGACCTGCTAAAAGGCCACACGTGCAGCAATTCACCAATGGGGCCCAGGTTCAGTGGGATTGGCAAGCCAAGGAAAGGGAATACCGAGCAAGAATAGGAAAGTTGGAGCAACAGGTTCGAGATCTTCAATTCGAAAAGAGTGTACAGGCCGCAGCTGATGAAAGTGATAAAAATAAATTGGCCCAGGAGAATGAAGCTCTCAAGGCCCAAATTCAACAAATGAAAATAGACGTCAGGAATCAAGAAAGAAGTCTGTCTGATGAAAGGTTGATTAAAGGGTTAAAGAAGCAAGTCTTGGACTGCCAGGAAGAGCTGGAAAAATCAGAGGGGAACATGGCAAGACTTTGAGCACAGTGAGCAAAGAAGACTGAGGAAAGAGCCCAGTTTGTACAACAAATGAAAAAGAAACTATGAGGGAACCATTACTAACATGAAGAGAAAAATGAATACCCTCGGAGAAAAGGCAGCCCGGCGGGACAAAGAATTTCAGGCCGAGAGGGAACAATGCTATGGTTTAATCGCCGAGATGGAAAAGGAAATAAAATTGTTGCAAGACCATCACTTCCAGGAATCTCAGGTGTTAGAGGCTCGTACCCAACAGATAAATCGACTACTCCAAGAAAAGGGCCGAATCAGAGAAAGAATCAGAAGTAGTGCAAACTATATTGCTATGAAATGTCAAGCCGATAAACAGATGAGTCGTACCACTTTCTTTGCTTCAGTGATGATATTTGTTCGCCAGGTTATGAATGATTTGGATCAGTAGCAAAGGGGTCTTGCACGCAGGCCCGAGACGATGCCGAATGATGCCCCGCGGGCCCCAGGATTTGAAGCTTTGATGTATTCCTAGTTATCGAGTCTGTATTTTGTTTTTGAGTCTGTTGGGTAATTTCCTTTTTAAGAAAAAAAAACAAATAGTCTAGTAGCTTTTGTAATTGCAGTTTTATTAATGAAACTTGGAAAATTCCAAAAAAAAATTATTATTTCCTTATTTTTGCATTAATTTGCAAGAACTACGCTTGGTCTGATTCATGCGGGGTCATGATACGTAGGCAATCTCCATAATATTCGACCTTAATCCTAAGAAAAAGATAAAAAGAGAAATACGAGCGCAACAAATAAAAGGAAAAATAAGAGAGAAAAAGAAACGCAAAAGAAGAAAATAAGGTATTGGGAGAAAAACCATGGCAAAAGAAAAGGAAAAGCAAAAAAAAAAAGAGGGAAAAGAAAATGAGAGAAAGACAAGAAGAGTAAGAAAAGCAAGGAAAACAAAAAGAAAAGCCGGGATGACGCATGCAACCATAGCAAACATGTAGATACTCATTTAACTGTATAGGTGCTTCACACTCCAATGTGCGGTTACCTATCTATTATTTGTTTCAAACTAATCGTTGTTGATGTCACATTTCCAGCTTAGCTTTTAGAAATGGTGGTTGGTTGTGGTACGCTGGCAACACATCAATACTTTACCAGATCGAGAGGCAGTGTGGAAATGTCTACAGAAATGGCTCTGCCCGCAATTCCTATATCTGAAGATAGCCCTATCTCAGGGGTCCCAACATCTGAGTCTATTACAGCCGAAGAGAATCAGATACTGCGTCTCCAACTCATGGAAATGTGGGACGCCTGGAACAATGGAAATGAACCCCCATGCGCCATCCCTGGATTTCCTGAACTATTTCCTGGGGGGGGGGGGGTACTTCCAACGTCCCCATTATCCACTTAAATACTCTGTTTCCCCAAAAATTGAAACTGGGGCAGATGATATAATGGTTCGGCCATGAATCTGCCGAAATGGTTCCAAAGTTGTAGTTCCGCCCAAAATGTTTTTTACCCCAAAAACCTTGTCCAAGTCCTTCTGATCAATTGGCAAAGGCAGGGAAGTGGAAAATGTCATTGTTGGAATCTGATACAATTCAAACTGAGAGAAACAAAATGAGAGAGTCTTCTCAGTGAAAACCTTCGGGCACCATAAGGCGATGGTGAGTATAGAAACTGGAAATGAGAGAGTCCGCTTAGTGAAAACTCATAAAGAGCATTATCGAGCGACAGTGAGAAGAGAAATGAGAGAGGTCGATTGGCGAAAACCCGCAAAGGGCGTTATCGGCCGAAAAGAAGACATCTACCACGAAAAGAGTCCTGGCAAGGTTCCCTGGTTTTGAAATGCAGATCAATGGGTTCACGAAAAGTTGGAAAGTTTGTGTGGGTCGAGCATCCAGTCCAAGAAGCATGTCATGTTCATTTGAAGCCAACATGCACACCTTAGATAAGTCCTTCTTCTCCCCGGAAAGGGACGCTTCTCTTTAAACTCATATGCTTGCCTTTTGTATAATTTTTCTTTGAATCCCTTTCGGTTTAACACAGATTCCAAAACTACTGCAAAGAAAAGGTGGCAGGATTGGTTCTATAGGGCTCCGCCTGGCAAAAGCCGAAGAAAATACCCAGCCTCAGCGGGTGCGTCAGGCCAATCCCGATTGACCATGGTGGTTGATGCTTCAAAGCAAAGACATTGGAAAGGAAAGAAAGTCAAAAACAAAGGTCTTAAGAGCAGAATAAAGTGAAAAGGCCAGAGCCCACACGGGCGAGTCATCATGAAATCCTAAAAGTTGAGTCCTGTCGGTTTGAAAAGAGATTCACCCTCAAAGCCAACAAGCAGCAAAGTTCTCAACGGAAATGGGGCCGGGATCAAGAAATTGGGATGATCAAGGCCACAAAACCAACCACCGTTTCAAACTAACAAATTGTTCTTTGTTGAAAACAGGTGCAATCAAAGCAACCATGCAAGAAGCAGGTGCAACCCAAAAGGAAAAAGAAATGCGCAAGCGCTGAAACACCTTTGCAATACGGAATCGACCAAAAAGAAGTTCCTCTCCAAATTCTTTCATGCGTTTTGCTAAATAAAAGGAAAAATAAAAAGAAGAAGAAAAGAAGAAAAAAGAAGAAAAGAAATGAAAATAAAAATCCCAAAAGAAAAACAAATCATGGTAGTATAGGACCATATTCCTTAAATATCCCGGCATAACCCAAAGATCTCCCTGGCATAACCCAAGGAGCTTTTTCTTTCCAAATCCCGGCATAACCCGTAGATCCCCCTAGCATAACCCAATGGACTTTTTTTTTCTTCTTCTTTCTAAAATCCTGGCATAACCCGAGGATCTCCCTGGCATAACCCAAGGAGCTTTTTCTTTCCAAATCCCGGCATAACCCGTGGATCCCCTTGGCATAACCCAAGGGGATTTTTTCTTTCCAAATCCCGGCATAACCCGAGGATCCCCGTAGCATAACCCAAGGAGCTTTTTTCTTTCCAAATCTCGGCATAACCCGAGGATCTCCCTGGCATAACCCAAGGAGCCTTTTCTTTCCAAATCCCGGCATAACCCGTGGATCCCCCTGGCATAACCCAAGGGCCTTTTTTATTTCCATCCCGGCATAACCCGAGGATCTCCCTGGCATAACCCATGGAGCTTTTTCTTTCCCAAATCTCGGCATAACCCGAGGATCTCCCTGGTATAACCCAAGGAGCTTTTTCTTTCCAAATCCCGGCATAATCCGAGGATCTCCCTAGCATAACCCAAGGAGCTTTTTTCTTTCCAAATCCCGGCATAACCCGTGGATCCCCCTAGCATAACCCAAGGGGTTATTTTTTTTCCATCCCGGCATAACCCGTGGATCCCCCTAGCATAACCCAAGGGGTTGTTTTTTTTCCATCCCGGCATAACCCGTGGATCTCCCTGGCATAACCCAAGGAGCTTTTTTCTTTCCGTCCCGGCATAACCCAATGACCTTTTTTTTCATTTTTTCGGCATAACCCGGTCATTTCCCAGCATAACCTGGATTCATTCACAAGGATACACAATCTTGATTTGCGCTTAGATATGTATCCCAACTAACTCACGAAATTTTTCTAGTGAAAACTGGGCAGAAAATTTCGTTCGTTTGTTTGTTTTGGTATCTTAAGCAGGTTGACCTCAAGACATAGGGTGCGAGATGTCTTGAGGTCTCAATCCAGAATAAAGAAAAGAAGAAAAGAACAAAAAGAAATGAACTCAAATATGAAGCAAACAAGGGTGCGGATTGCTCAAAATTTGATTTGAAGTCACAAGCTTCGCTGATCCCGTTTTGACCCAATGCTGCAGAAACGAACAACATCTACAACTTGCGAGCATCAAGATTCTGATCGGAGTCCACAGCAAAATCAGCTAAGACTCAAGATCAAGTTTCAAGAGAATTCTAGATAGGAATCTTGTAAATCATAATTGATAGGCATAGCTAGCTTAGCTTTGATTTTTCCTTTTGGTGTAATAAGAAGGTCAGCAAGCAGTAGCAGCAGCAGTGAAATCACAGCTCCTGGTAGTCCCAGCTACCAAACTTTCCAGAACTATACTGACCTGATTCCTTTATAGCCAAGGATATGTAGGCAACCTTTGAAGCAGGGTTCGGTCAGACGGTTTTCAAAATGCTTCTCTGGAGTGCCGAGCAGGCAAAAATCCTTCATGGTTCTCATTTATCTTTGCCCGAAAATCCTTCATGTCTTCGAGCAAAGAGGGACAGCTATGAGCACGTAATTTTTGCCACGCTTAAATTACTCCTATAGAATTCATTAAAATTAGATTTTTTTTCTTTTAATATTTGAATTTTTAGGAATTAATTGCATAATTTTGTGTTTTGTTTGCATTCTATGAGCATTTTTAGTTGTCATAAAAGTAAAAATTACAAATAGCATACTTGC
This sequence comes from Nicotiana glauca, assembly GCA_026770625.1. NCBI lineage: Eukaryota > Viridiplantae > Streptophyta > Magnoliopsida > Solanales > Solanaceae > Nicotiana > Nicotiana glauca. The sequence continues at coordinate 22,619 of MU728417.1, forward strand.
ATTTAGGACCTAATTCTAGATTTTTTTTTATATTAAACATCATTAAAAATAAGAAAAAAATAACAAAAATAATCCTTTTACATTTTATTCCTTTAATTTCACTTTTCTTTATTTTTCCTCTTAAAATTAGGGCCTAGTTAATTTTAGGAAAATTTAATTAATCACATTTTAGAATTAAATAAGGTTTTGGTTGCTTTTAATTTGGCATTTAATAAAATACAAAATTTAAATAAATAAAAAGGGGGAAAAAGAAGAAAAATAAAAAAAAAAAAATTAAAATAAAAAGGCAAAGGGCTAGCCATTTTGGGCCAATGTCAAGCCAGCCCAAAGCCATAAATTCCCAAAAATCGACCCAAGCCCAAAACCCAAACTACCCGGCCTGCCCCCTTAAATTTTGAACGACGCCGTTTTGGAGTCAAGAAATCTAGACCATCCATTTCCCCAATCTAACGGCTCAGGTTCAATCTTGAACTTTAAATAAAAGTGTAATAAATCTTGTAGAAAATTAGAGACAAAGCAATCATCTTCCTCGTACCTCCTTCCCCACCGTCCCCCTCGCCGGCTCCGCCCAATTCCGTCGCCGGAAATCTCCTACGGCGGCGGTAAAGCTCCAAATTCACCCAAATTTACACCATCGGCTCCTCTTTCCAACCCCAAAACGATTTCCTTCGAATCTCAACCAAACACCTCAAATATCCCAAACCCTAGGCGCCACCACCACCGTGCACGGCGACGCCGCCACCCAAACCCTACTAAATTCCCACCCTACACTCCTTTAACCCTCCTTTACCTAAACCCCAAACCATTTTTCCCAAATCCAAATAAAACCCCTTTAATTTCAGATCTAGGGTTTCAAGTTTTGGCACTGTTTTGGGAATGTCAAGAACTCGAATGATTTTTCAATTAATGTTATATGTTTTATAAACATATAACATTAATTAAAAAATTAATTTCGAAAAAATTCAATCAAAGAAAAGACCATATCAGTGAGTTTGTTCTTTTCTTTTCCTCGTTTAATTTTGTTTATTCTTTTTACGATTTATTCTGTGTTGATTTTTGAGTTCGATATTTGCATTCTGTTCTTGTAATTGTTTTACTTGTTTAGTTTACTTTTTTATTTCGTTTTGCTTAATCCTGTTTTAATATTTGCTTTAGTCAAAATTAGTAGGTTTTCGTAGTCATTTTTCTTTTACTTTTATATTTATTTTTCTGATTCTGATTTTGTTTAGTCAGCATTTAGTTAGTCTGTTTTGATTAATCATATTTTAGTGATTTCGATATTAGTTTAATTTCTGTTTGAATATGCGCTTCAATTTAGTATTAACATATGCTTTAATTTCTTTGGTCAGTCCTGTTAGTTAGTATTTGATTTTAGTTATTAATTTTTGTTTTGATTCTTTGGTGGCAATTAGTTAGACTCTATCAATCCAGTCGTTTGGTTATAGCTGAGTTGGTTTTGTTAATTGACCATGGTTTAGTCAAAAGGATAGGTTAATTTTGACCTATGTAGGTAGTTTCAGGGGTATTCAGGGGTAGTTTGGGTACTTAGAATTGCATAGGAATGCTGTAGTTAAAGCTAGAACCTTCAAGAATCTTCTAAAATAGGCATTAGTCATAATTTCAGAAACTTAATGCAATAGCTTGAGAAACAAGTCAAAACTTTAGGATTAATGCATAAAAACTGAAAATAAAAGAGGGAGAAAATGGGTAGATGAAATCTAGAAGCTTCCTCCCCTTCTTCTGCATATAAAAGGCAGCCTACATGCCTTCTTTTCCAAGTTTCAACAATCTGAAAAATTCTTCCAAAATTTCTAGCTTCTAAAATTCCCCCCAAAATAATTTCTGCAAATATGAGCATCCAAATTTGAATTTTAAATCCAAACAAGTTCAAAAATCTGAACTCTGATAGTTCAAAATTTCTCTTAGATCTTAATTCCTTCAAAAAAACAAAAGCAAAAGAAAAATACAGCAAAACTCCAAAAGAAAACTGTTCTATTGAGATTATGGGTTGAATTTCAAGTTGTAGTGATTATCTGCATCATCTAGTGTAAGATCTGATTGCTGAAGTGTTCTGGAGATTCCTGGGGTATTTTCGGGTGTGTTTTAATTATATCAAATTGATTTTGGCTATCTTCATTGGTGTTGTTCCTCTTGTATTCATTTCTGGGTTGATGTGGCCTGTTTTGAGTTGGAAATTAATTCGTTTGTCCTAGTTTCAACTGCTGCTTGTCTATTTCTACTGCTGACTCCTTTTCCTTTAACTTGCTCAATTCCAGGTACAACTTTAGACTCAAATGACATGAAAGTTTAGATCAAAATGTATCCATAGCATTCGAAGATTAAATGATGAAGAGCTGCATGTTTTACATACGAATTGTCTGCTGTTATATTCATTTGGACAATTACTTATTTGTATTAATTTGGACTGCTAGACTCTCATTTTGGAATTATGTGAATATACTGATGATTAGAGTTAGATTTAAGTAGTATTAGCTTTGTTATCAAGTCACATTTGAAACTCAATATTTAGAACATGATTTTGGTTTAATAATGTTAGTTTTAGTCTTATTAGTAGTAGTAGAATAAATTAACCTGATTTGAGTTCAAAGCAAATAGATATACTCCTCCCTAAATAACGCATAGCATGTCTGCCTGTTTAAAAGGTCAGAAATGAGTATTAATAGCTCTGTCTAATTTCCAGCCCATGTTTAAGCTTGTTTAAGGTGTATTAATTAAGATTGAATAGCTGTTAAGTTCCAGGTTAGCAAAGTAACTATCCATGTATGAATCGAATCGTTTGAAGCTAAGAGTTAGTATCTGAGTTGAATCAATTGTGCATCCGTTTACAAACAAACGTATTAACGGTCCCAAAGCCACAAAAATGATACACCCTGTCCTTAATTGAGATCTAGGCCTAATGGTGCAATCAGAAGCCCAACCGTCATCAGCCCATTGTGAATTATCTCTTTTCATAGGGCTATGGATTAATTGGGAGCATGATTTTAAGCCTAATAAACACTACACTTCCAAATTGGGCCTACGCTGGAGCCCAGCGTTTGGGAGGGTCATTATAAGTTGATCAAATTTGATTTTTCCTAGGCGGATTTTTACGCCCAACATGCTAAAGATTTTTTTAAAAAGTATTTTTGTTATTGATCTAATTCTATAGTAAATTTGGGCTTTCGAGTTAGGTAGCGGGTTCAAATTAAGAGGCTTTTTCCCTCTTGTTTGAATCTGGACTTGAATTTGAAGCCCGAATTTCATAATGCGAATTAATTAAGGTACTTTTAGAGACAACACGTGGTAGAAAACCGTAGTTTACTTTAGGTTGGCCTTTAAATAATAAAACGAGGTAAGCCCTGCCAAACAAAAATTCATAAATCGCGGGGCCCTCTTTAAATGATCCTATTAAAATACTTAGCATCTGGGACGTGTCATTTAGCGAATTTCATGGCCTCCCGCAAAGATAATAACACGTTAGTTGCTTTAGGCGCTCTTTTAATAATTTTACCTTCCTAAATACGGGTGTGCATTTCATGCAACCCAAATCCGAATCCCAAAACGTTGAATAAGAATGTGTCGAGGATCCGGGTGCATTTCATGTGACGTGATCCAAAAATACGTTTTTAAACGACGTTCACTTTCTTTAAAAATTTAACTAAAAACGGTAAATGATTCTAAAATTGCACTGTAGGATGACATGTTTAAAACTCAGATTTTAGCCATTTATAATAATTTAAGCGACCGTGCTAGAACCACGGGGTCCGGGAGTGCCTAACACCTTCCCTCGGGTCAACAAAATTCCTTATTCAGAATTTCTGGTTCGCAGACTCCAACTGGGAAGTCGAAATTTTCCTCGATCTGGGATTCAAACTAAACCGGTGACTTGGGACACCAAAAACCAATCATATCCCAAGAGGCGACTCTAAAATCGAATAAATAATCCCATTTCGAATAATGTTACTTTAAATGGAAAAATCCCCTTATACATTTATCCTTCAGGGTAAGTGTATAAAAAAGGAGGTGTGACAGTGTGGCACCCGGAACTTTCAAGTCCTGAATTCGCATCTGCTTATAATAGAGGAATTTTCATAAAGCACGTATTTATTCGCAGTGTAATCATTCGCATAACAACTACAATCAAGGCAAAATGTAGAAATACAGAAAATTCAAGACCTCTGCTTACTAAGTTGGTGCTCTAACCAACTAGCCTACGAGAGATTGTTGCTCTCTTATTTCAATTCAAAACAACTGATCTCTCATTTTAGTACTACAGATAGATTTGCTATAAAATTAAAATATAGCTACAAATAGTAGTTTCTAAAAGTATAGCTACAAATAATAAATACAGTGTATATGTTACTGTGTGGCATACTTTTTCCTATCTTATATATTCTTATTTTTATGACCAACAAAAAAGTTAAAATTGACTATTGTCAAGCTGCGTTTGTCCTCTGCATCCCAATTACCTATGAATTTTCTTTGCCGTTGTGACGGGAGGATGGACAAAATTGATCATCTAAGAAGCAGCATTAATCATAGTTTACCGACTGGTTTGGCCTTCTCATCTTTCTCTAAATAATCAATTTTAAAGAGAGAAAATTGGTAAGTTTAGAAGCAACTTGCATCGTAATTTCCTGTTAATTAGGCCATTTCGTCTTCTTTTTTACCTAATAAATGCATACTTTTGTCCTACTCATTGCAAGTTGCTAACTTAACCATGGAGGTCTGTTTCTTCAATCATATTTTCCAAGGCATCTCGATATTTTTCACATGATAAACGAAGAGAAGAAAGTAAGGAATAGTATAACACAAAGCTGGCCTGAAGTTTAGGAAAAAAGAGAATAACAGTTCACTGGACGTTACAAAAGGTATCCCGTAGCTCCTGAATTCAGCAGCACAAATTTCCACAGCATAGCAAGAAGAATTCACACATATTACCCCATTCTAGCTCCAGGGCCACAACTACGATTTGAACCATGCTTCGTTTTGCATTAGATTAGGCAATGTAATATGAACTTAAGACAGCCACTTCAGTGATAAGGAAGAACCATCACTTGCTAGGCTCGAGAACATAGGCTTAAAAATATTGAATTACAGACGAGGATAACAGAGGCTTTAACACATTATGCAGCCACGTATTATTGCTAATCAACGAAATTACTTGCCAATTTTTCATACAGCAAGTTAGGAGCAAATTCTAGTCACTATGTTATTAGAAAATCAATAGTTAATGCAAGCTCCAGGAGATAGGCACTACATGGTGTCAAGGCCATGCCGGTACAAGAAATTGCAGAATATAAGAAACAAAGCCCAAGATCCACCCTTGATCTCATTCTTCAGGAGTATCTGAGCGGATGGCTGTTAAAAAGACCAGCAGAAGTATTTGTTAGAATACCAAACAAGAAGAAGATGCAGCTTTTGCCATGAAAATAAGACTCAAATTTAAGCAAATGACGAAATGAACAGACAGCCAACCCTATTGTCTATGCCCTACACTTTTTGACTATATAAGGACCAAAATCACACAGAAATCTTGTAGAAACATGAACCTAATACTCTGTTCTTTTTTTTTTTTTTTTGCGTGGAGAAAGGCAACAGTTACAGTCCGACTTTTTTTTCCCCAACCAAAAAGAAAATAAGTATATTGACAAGGGGATACAGGTAGATTTTGTGAGCGTGGTTCTCCTCATTCTTAATAAATCATAATCTTAAATCCAAAAAAAGTACGACAACGGGATACAAACATGTATCCCTACAATGAAGAAACCAGGAACTTCGCTAATGGTTTTCAATCTTTGATGAAATAAATACAAATATTTATTTTGTTGAATAGGTGCATCAAAAATTTTAAATCAAACTACGTAATATTTATTTATATTATAAAAAAACTTGTAGTAGAGCTAACAATTGTTTAAATCAAAACTAACATGAAGACAATAAAAGAAATTTTACTAGTGAACGCATATCTCAAATATATTATTGCAATTGTACTCGATAAGATTTCATCTTTTAAGATGTTTTTATAATTGCCAGAAATAGTTCACAATACTTTTATTTCTACATAAGGCACTCTACATGACTCTACACAACTGCCTAAAAATTCATCACCCATTTGATTCCGCTAGTCATTCCTGATAAATTTCACCACCAAAAAAGCTCTTTCAACGAATTTAGTGGCAACTGACAGAAGCAAACCAAGTATTTACAAAGCGAAAACAAGAGGATAACTAAAAAGCTTCTTTGTCACAACTAGTTTTATTGAAATATCATTAAGTCCATCTAAAATGTAGAACCTTTTACCAATATCACAAACATCAACAATGCAATTAGCAAGCTGACTCTCAAGGGCAGCTACGCTAATCATTCTCACTATCTTCTTAATGGTCAAGTTAGAAAATGAATATACTGGATTCAAATAAGCTACACTACGAACAAATAACTTATCACCTAATTAAATTTCTTCAAGTTGCCAATTTTATAGAACACTTCCACAAGATAATGATGTAAAGTAGTATGATTAATAACTTCAGATTGTGATTTTCCAATCAACGTAGAACTCATCAAAATTGGGTATAATAATATCATGCTTGATACGAAATGTGACCTTATAGTTAAGCAAATCCGATCTATTATTTGTTAATGTTTGCAACTTTCGCTTTACTACTTTAACAAGTATCATGACAGCTGAATATCATGCTCCATTTGTCATTAAATCCAACAAAAAAGCAACCTCAACTTTTGATGACTTCCAAGATATTCCGATGTCTTAGCTCTTTCATTTAGAGTAATTTCATCTTCAACAAGAGTATCAAGTACATCAACCATAGAGCCAAATATAAAAATAAAATTTTCAAATGACTTGCAGAGAGATCCCCAATGAATATCATGACTCTAACAAGTCCGAGTTTTAATTCAAGTTTCTACCAACTTCTAGCTCACTCATATCTGATGTCTCTTAAATTTTTTTCTTTTTCCAGACTCTCGAAATTCATCCACACGTTTAAAATAAGCTTTCAACACATTCAAAGTATTCGAAATTGAAATACAATGACTCCAACTTGAACACACTTTTTAGAAACTGCAACAAGAGTTAGTTAAAGTTAATGAACAAAAAAATGAAAGGAATGGTCGATCTATTTTTTGTACAATCAACATTTTAAGAGCATTAATATGACTTTGCTTGTCTCATCATAACATTGTCCACATACATAAGATAAACTTAAAAACAATTAAAAAATATATCAATAGGTTATCGATAAATCACTAGTATCTTGAACATGAACAAACATTTCCATCACAAATTTATCAACATATTGCAAAACAATAACAACTTGCTCTTTGCAGTAACATGTCTAAAGGTTCATCAACTAATAGAGCAAAATGGTCACCATTTAGATCATCTATTATAAGCTTAGTTGATTCTATCTTATATGTGGTCACAATTTCTTTTCAAATATCAGGAGTTGTTTTTTGGAGCCATGGTTGTGGAATGTCAATCCTCGATGCTAGAAAGCCTTATAACATCAATTGAAGCATTAAAGTGAAGCCAATATTCATGCTTAATTAGATTGCCACTCATATGCAACATGAATTGATTGTTGTTGTTATAATAGATCTTCACAATTTGTTTTTGCTAGATTATGAATGCTATTCAATGTTTATAATGAAATTGTGAAAATCTAATGCACCAGTAGTCGATTCATGTGCATTTGACATGCAATATGAACAAGCTAAACATGAATATTGGCTTCGTCCAAATATTTTGATTGATGTGGTAAGACTTTTCTTGAATCAAGAATTGACATTGCACAATCATGATAAAAGTGAATCATCATTGAACGCGCTTTGATGGAAGGGGGGAAGAAAGACTATAGAAAGGCTATGTGAAGTACTTATAGGGATTTCTTTAACATTCTTCTTTCCTCTTCTTGCTTATCACCTACCCTTTCCTCGCATCCTAATATAACAAAGATCAAGACGAGTTGCTCCAGGCCCAAATATCTCCCTTCCAGATTGCCAGCATCAGTCTAAGTAGCTTAAGTTTTTGAAAAAAAGGGGTAATTTTATTGAAATTCTTTCATGATACGCAAATAGATGTGATATTAAACCTGCGTTGGAAAATGCTCCTAAACACAATAAGACGACTTCTCCAAAAATTCAAAAAGAAATTGTGATCGCATGTAAGATAAAAAGGATTTAGTCTATATTAGAGGATTTAAATGCCGACTACTTTGTTCTAATCGTTGATGATTTTGTTGATAATTTCTTACACATGTCAAAGAGTAAGTGACTATTGTTTTGCGATATGTTGATAAAAAAGTTTTTGTAAAGGAATGGTTTATTGGAGTTGTTCATGTTCAAAATACTAGTGGTTTATCTCTAAAGAAAGCAATTGTTGATATACTTGCTCCTTTAAGTTTATCTTATGTACGTAGACAATGTTAGGCAATAGAAACAATATGCAAAGTAGTACCAATGGTCATAAAATGTCGATTAAACAAGAAAGTAAATTGGTTAATTCTATTCATTGTTTTGCGCATCAACTACAACTAACTCTTGTTGCGGTTTCTAAAAAGTATGTTCTAGTGAGAACTTGTATTATTGATTTCGAATACTTTGGATGTGTTGTAAACTTCTCATGAACTTTGAAAATCTTATAAAGCAAAGATCCAATAGGCATTAGATACGGGTAAGCTAGAAACTAGTAGATGCATGAGCAAATAATTTGATCTTATTATAGACAATAATTATCTCACTTCAAGTCATTTTGAAACTTATTTATATGTCTAGTTTTATTATTGATGTACTTGATACTCTTGTTGAAGATGCAAGTACTTTAAATGAAAGAGCTACGGCATCGAGATATCTTGGACGTTGTAAGAAATGTAAGCTTGCTTTCTTGTAGCATTTGATAACAAATATGTTGTGAGTTACATATGAGCTCAATGTATCCCTACTGAGAAAGCACCAAAATATTGCAAATGTCATGATACTTGTTAAAGTAGCAAAGAGAAATTAAGCAACAATGGATGAGATTCACTTAAGGCGAAATACATAACTGGGCCCTTAAACTTGGCATTTTTTGTCACTTGGGCACTTAAACATAGAGTTGTTCCTATCAGACCCTTCAACTAAATCACATATGTGCCAATTAGACACTTTGTAAACCGTCTGAGAAAAACTTTTATAAAAATTATTGGATATGTAATTAGTTGCAGTTGTATATTTGATAGCTTTTAAGGCTTTCTTCTTTGCTTATGAAACTTTACGGCACTAAAGTACGATTATAGGAGATACCATGAAAAAATT
>MU728417.1:32952-46192 GCA_026770625.1 Nicotiana glauca
GTTTAAGTGCCCAAGTGAAAAAAAAGGCCAAGTTTAAGGGCCCAGTTATGTATTTGGCCTTCACTTAATGATAAGGCATATACATTTCAAATGAAACATGGCATTTTGATACCTAATTTTGATGTGCTCTATGTTGAATCTGGAAGATCATGATGTAAAGTCGTTGATAATACTACTTTACATTATTATCCAATGTTTAATAAAATTGTTGATTAGAGACTTCAATAACTTAATGATTGTTTAATGACATGACAAGTGATTTGCTTCATGGAGTAGCTTGCTTGAATACAGTTGATTTATTTTCTAAAAAGGTAATCCAATTTAGAGGGACTTGGAGACCATTCAAGAAAACTAGTAGGGTCAAATAAGCATCTCAATTGTCCTCTTGCTTTCCATAAGGAAACTTGATTGCTTGTAGCAGTTGCCAGCAACTACAAAAGCTTAAAGAGCTTTTCATCAATAAATGCTATAAAGTCTCTACAGATGTTTAGACTAAAAAGCTAAAAGCAAATATAAACAATCATTGGCATAGTCCAACTTGCACATAAAAAGTAACGCCAAACACAAACCTAGCCAAAGAAATTAATGACCTAACTTCCATATCTATAATTAAGACACCTATTGCAGGTGCTATGGAGGGAGTGTAGAGGATACAAATCCACCAAAGTTCTTTTTATTGGAATTTAGAATTTGAACTTTGATTTAAGTTCGGGATTCTACTATAGTTCAATTGATTTATATGGTTCAAAATCTATTCTTGTACTTATTTAGTGAATTTTTTAACACATACAAGGTATGATCCAAAGCTACTAGGTTCGAGAGAACCCATAACTTACACACTAAATCCTCCCTTCTTGAGTGAGAATGTAAGAGCGCTCTCGGAACTCTACCCTAGCAGAGTTAACAATACCAAGAAGATCCTCAAAATTCAGTAGACAAAGGCACGCACAGCCCGAAAATTCCATCATCCAGTCAGAATTCCAACCCTTATTCATTCTAATACACATCAAAATAAGCAAATTTAAACGAATAACTGGAATGTTCTTAAAATCGGATCAGTGAAAAGATCTATACTTTTATGCAGCAAAAAACGTTATTAAACGATGAAAGGTACGAAGATTAAGAATGCTTACTGGGTTTTTGAGGTTTGCCATCGACCCATTTGGAGACGGAGTAATGGACCTTCTCACGGGTCAGGGCTTCGGACTTGTAAGGCTCCTTAAGGCAGTTCCTAACCAGATTAGCGCAGAGGTTTGAGTATGTTATGTAAGTCATCCCAGCTGACCTCCAGAATGGTGCTGCTGCGTTCGACGCCATTTTTTCTCCGCCGCTCTCTTCTTCCTCGATTGTTCGTGCTGCTTTTTGCTGACAATGTATTTATGGGTGTTTAACCGTGGGTACGGGTTGGAAAAAGTGAAGAGAAAATATCACTTTATAACCAATAATTTCAAACTATTTACTTTTTAATATCCATAACCAAACTATTTACTACTCTTGTCAAATTATTTACCCGATTTTTTATTTATTCTATTAAAATAACTGTTCTTTCAACACAGAGAATTTGGACGAGGGCACATATTGATCCACATGTGGTTTCACTCGTGTTCTTTGTGGTGTGTACTTTTGAAGAATCAATGCTTGATTCAATTCCATCCATCTAAATTCTCAGCATTTTCTAAATCAAAGCACCTTTGATTCAATTCCATCCGTCTAAAAGAATCAGTGCTTTGTAGAATCAAAGCACATAATCTTTAGCACTTTTGAAGAATCAATGCTTTGATTCAATTCAATTCATCTAAAAGTGCTAAAGATTTTGACTATATCTTGATTATGATTCAATTCCAACTTTTGATCAATTTATTTCTATTGGCAATTTGAAATTAAAAATATTTAATTCCAAACGTTTTTGTAGGGATAAAGATTTTAACCTTCATTATTGCCAACACTCAAACTAACAAAGATTATGTGGATCAATTCTGCTCCACTAACGAAAATGACTAATTTCAATTCTGCTCCATTTTTTCTTGATTGTTCTTTCCCTAGCTAGAACTCTTGCCTTGGCTTAAAAATTTTATTTTGAAGATTTCTTGTTTGATTCAAAGTGTGTGCGGTTAAATATTGCTTATAATACCTTCTGGAAGTTCATACTGAAATTTAATAGCATTTGGAGCTAATTTGAGGTGATTGAGATCGAAATTTTCAACTGAAAATCGAAGAAGAGCACAGCTACCCAGTAGTATACTGCTACGGTATACACTATGCCGTGGGAGTATATAGCTATACTGCAATAGTATACTATTATAGTTTACAATATACTGCAACGTTATATTGTAATAATCGAAGAAGAATACAGTTACCTAACAGTATACCGCTACAATATACAATATACTATAGGAATATATAGTTATACATCAAAAGTATACTATTATAGTATACGTAATAATATGCAATATACTGTAACAGTATGCTGTAATTGTACATAATATACTATAATAGTATACTTATTAATTACCCATAAATTCACTTGTCTTTTCCCTTTTAATTTGCTTTAAGCGTTTACCTAGCGTGATGGGCAAATTAAAAATACTATATATATATATATATATATAACACTGTATACTCTTACAATTAGATCCTTTTAGAATTTTTTGAAATTTTTATTGACAACTGATATTATTTCAGTTTAACAATTGAATTAAATTTTTTAACTCTTTGAGTACAATTGTATATCCTATTGGTATAGCTATATACTATACTACTATCACATGTTAGTTAATACTTTTTGGTTGTATTAGCTACATTTAATTGGTATACAATTTGATTTTTCTTTAATAATAATATTAATAAAAAAGAATAATAAAAAATAGTAAAAACAGTAAATGATATTAGATTATGAAGAGAAAAAAATATATAAAAAAAAGAAGTTAAATGAAATTAGAAAAGGAAAAAAGAAAAAAATAAGAAGAAAAAGAGAAAAATAAAAGGAGAAAAGAAAAAAAAACATAGAAATAAAAAAATTGGAGAATAAAGAAAAAATTTCCCACAAAAACTACTATGGGTAGGAAATGTAATTAGTTTATGGGTAGAAAAATAAATGGGTAAGTAGTTTTATTTTTGTGGGTAACTGTGTCAAAGCCCCAAAAATAAAACCGGTCAGTTGTCAACCCGGGCCGATTACAGGTTAGTCTAAATCGGGTTTAACGGGTCCGGATCCATTCGGGTAAAAAATAAACCGTAAGTTTTACAGGTCCAAGGGACTGTGCCGGGCCGTGTTAGTGTTATTTTTATTTTTTTATATTTTGTATAACTATTATAATTTATATTAATATAAAGTAAAAATATAAAGAATACAATGAAGATGGAAAAAAATTGCACTTATAAATTTAAAGTGCTTTTTTATTTCAAAATTTAAACTTACAAGTTGAAGTTTACATGTAACAACAAGTAAATTAACGAAAAAAGAGTAAATTCAAAAGTTTTGCATTGCCTTAGTAAGTTCTTCATAATCAATATGAACTTCTTGGTCATCTTCTGTAGTGTTAAATTTAGATGGGTTACCATGTATTAATATATCTCCAAATTCCTCGTCTTCTGGGCTATCAATATCTACATGTCCCTGATTTTTTCGTTTCGATCTAATCCAATCTCTGAAACATACTAAAATCTCCAAAGCATTGCCTCCAATGAGTGACGGGTGTCTCCAAGTTGTTGTCTTGCTTGACTAAATGCACTGTCTGATACAACAGTTGAAAATTGCCACATTTCGCACGTCCCGAGCCATAGCGGAAAGAACACGAAATTTCTTTTCATTCTCATGCCACCATCCCAACGGTGAAAATTCCTTTGTGGGAGGCTCTTTTCGCTTTTGCAAGTAGAATTGAAGTTCATCAATGTTCCTGCTACTGGTTTGAGTGTTAGAAAATATAAAAATAATAATAATAATAATAATAACTATCAAGGCCTTCATCATCATCCATAGTAGTAGAAGTGGTACAATGCATAGTGGAATTAACATTGCTTACATTAAAAACAATATCATCAAATATATTTGCATAATAATTATATTATTATTGTAAATAATCATTTAGCTTGTTCATACAAACATATATATATCTGGAGTTTCAGTTGGTCCAATTTCCATATACGTATATAAAGGATTGATTAATTGGTGGCAATCGGATATCTTAATAGAAGGTTTTAAAATAGCAGCATTTAAGTCAATCGGAGAAATTAAGAAGAAATATTTTGTGAATTTTGCTAGAAGTTTTTCAACAGCATCCTTATATTTTTATTTCTTCTTAAATTCAGAGAGTAGAAAAGAAATTTCAGCTATATGTACTAAAGTCATAGTAACAGTAGGGTAATATACTCCAGAAAACTCAATAGTAGCTGTAAAAATTTAACAACATCATTAATGGCCTCCCAAGTAGTAGTTGTTAACATATGGTTTGGATCAGTACAATGCGCATTAGCAACTTTGGTTATTGGCAATCTATATTTGTAGCAATATTAAAAAATATATATGTATAATTCCATCTAACAACAATTTTGTCTGGCATGAATATGGGCTTAAGGTTATGCTCAGTACACTTATTCTTAAATTTCCTAATTCTAGATTGTCTATTATTTCCTTGAATAACACCAACTGCTCTTCTAGCATGAATAATCTCAGTTGAAAATAAAACAAGGTCACTTTTAATAATTAAATTATAAACATGACATGCACACCTAACATAAAAATTTTCATCAAGTGGTGGTTGCAAATACAATTTTAATATTGAAATTGCGGCATTATTATTAGAAGCATTATCAAAAGACATATAAAATATTTTTTTCTTAAGATTATAAAATTCATCAATTTCGCAAATAGTAGTACTTATAAACAAAACAGTATGACTCTGATCTTCATCATATTTAAAAGCGATAATACGTTTTTGCATACAAATTATCATCTATCCAATGACATGTAATTGTCAAATAATCATTTTCATTGACAGCATGGTTATTAGAAGTTAGAGAAACTCTACAAGGAATATGGTCAAACAAATAACGTATGTATATTTGTTATTGTCCATAAAATCTAAAGATATCAGATCTACAAGTATCTCTAGGGATACCTTTAAATAAAGAATTATAAATCCTTTGAATATACATAATAAGATATGATGAAGAAACAAAAGAAAAAGGTAGAAAACCCAAAGCAATTTGTCACGACTCAAAATCCACTAAGGGTCGTGGTGGCGCCGGACACCGTTGTCAGGCAAGCCAACCAAGAATGCATAATTAAATTCCAATTTCAATGTTTGCGAAAATTATTTTTTTATACATTAAATAATAAATAATAAAATTTTATAGAAATGAACATACAGTCGATAAAAGACTTAATACTGAATAATTCAAAAAATCCTCCCAGAACCCGGTGTCACAAGTGCATGAGCAATTTCTAAGAAATAATATATTACAACAACCGGCCAGAATACAATATTGGACAGAAATAAATACAGAAAACTGAAAGAGACTCTGCTGGCTGCGGGTCGCCTCGAGAAGTGCAGCTCACCTAAGTCTCCGTGTCATCCGTGATGCTACACCCAGTAGGCCACTAGGGATGCATATGCCTGTGCAACAAAAATACACAGAAGTATAGTATGAGTACGAAACAACGTGTACCCAATGAGTATCTCGTCTAATCTTGAAGAAGTAGAGACGAGATGGTCGACTTCGACCCTTATTAACAGTCCAGTGGTGATATATCCATAATATATTAAATCGTGAATTTTTATAAACATGATTATAATTCAATGGATTGAAACAAATAAACAATTATTCCTATAGGAAATCATTCTTTTTCATCAATTATACATATGTTCTTAAACCAGAAAGTGGTAGCAACAACTTCAAATAGTTTCAAGGGAAGCAATACAAGCATGCGCAAATCATGCCGAGGTCGACGGCCCACTCCAACAGAAATGTAAACTGTGCACTGCCGAGGTTAACGGTCCGCTCCAATAGAAATATAAACTGTGCACTGCCGAGGGTCGAGCGGCGCGAACCATAGATGCATCTATTTAATTTGTCGAGGCGTTCGGCCATTCCGTAAATAAACACATATCTTGCTCGCAAATCATGCATGTGACGCAGGTACACATAGAGATACATGCTCAATCAGTCAATTAAGAACTTATAGGGGGATATTTATCCAAATAAAATAATTTCTCTTTTAACAACTCCGGAAAAATGACTTTTAATCCCTTTTTAAATTTATTTACTAATCCAAGGTGATTTAAGCAATTCAAGCTATCAATGAGTTCATAAAAAAAATCCAAGTATAACATGCTTTTGTGTCCTAACTACCCGGACAATAGCATAATAGTAGCTACGCACGGACTATCGTCACCTTGTGCGTACGTAGCCCCCGCAAATAGGAGTATATAATCAATTATTTCACCTATAAGGACAATTCCCTCTTACAAGGTTAGAAAGGAGACTCACCTCGCTCCGAAGATCTATAACCGACATTCCATGCCCTTCCAAAGACTCTACTTGATGCACCACGCTCCAAAACTAGCCAACGGTTATGTAAATCCATTAATATATGCTCAATTATTCATTATAATCTAATTTATAGCAATTCTTAACTGCGATTGAAAAGTTGACCAAAACACCCTCAGGCCCACGTGCCCGGAAATCCGAATTTTTCGAAGATAAAGATTACCCATGACGTTAGGAACTCAAATATATAATTTTCACTAAATCCCATACTCAATATTGTGGTCAAATTCCAAGAAATGTAAATTTCTAGGTTTTCCACCAAAACCTCAATTTTTTACAATTTTCCAAGTCTAAATCCATAGATAATCCATATATTTAACTCAAAGCTAGCATAAATTACTTAGCTCATGACAAGTGACGAAAATGGCAACTCAAAGTTGCTCTCCACCGTCTCCAATGGAAGAAAATAGGGTTGAAATGAACTTAGCCCCGAACTTTAAAAGACCTCACTGCCTCAGCTGTTTCCGCACCTGCGGTTCCGCAGGTGCAGTTACAATGCCGCATCTGCGGTCCTCCCTAGGACATACCTTTCTCGCTCCTGCGACGTGCCTCCCGCAGATGCGGTCCTGCTTTTATGGAACTTTGACCGCATCTACGGTCCTCTCCAAGATGACCTATTCCGCTTCTGCGACCACCTCTCCCCAGATGTGGTCCCGCTTCTGCGGAACCTTGACCGCATCTGCGGTCCTCAAGCCTTTGACCAAAATCCGCACGTGCACCTTCCTAACCGCTTCTGCGGCTCCGCACCTGCGGCCCCTCTTCCGCAGGTGCGGTTATGATAGTAACCAGCAGTTCAGCCCTCTTCCAAACTCCAAATTCGATCCGTTAACCATCCGAAATCCACCCGAGGCCCCCGGGACCCCAACCAATCATACCAACCAATCCCAAAACGCATTACGGACTTGCTCGAGGCCCCAAATCACATCAAATAACGCTAAAACCACGAATCGACCTCCAATCCAAGCATTATGAACTTTAGAATTTCCAATTTCTATTTTCGATGCTTAAACCTATCAAATCACATCCGCTTGACCTCAAATTTTGCACACAAGTCATATTCGATATTACAGACCTACTCCAACTTTCAGAATTGGATCCCGACCCCGATATCAAAAAGTCCACCTCCGGTCAAACTTCTTAAAACCTTCAAATTTCTATCTTTAGCCAAATGGCTCCAAAATGACCTACGGACCTCCGAATTTATTTTCGATCGTGCTCCCAACTCCAGAATCACCATATGGAGCTATTCCCAGACTCGGAATCCCAAACGGACATTGATAACACTGAAATGCACCTCAAGCCAAACTTATAAAATTTCTTCCAAAATGCTAACTTCCACAATACGTGCCAAAACTCTCCCGGGTTATCCAAAACCCGAACCGGGCATACGCCCAAGTCTGCAATCATCATGCAAACCTGCCGGAACCTTCAGATCCCGATTCCGAGGTCGTTTACTCAAAATTCCAATCCTAGTTAATTCTTTCTACTTCAAGCTTCCGAAATGAGAATTACCTTTCCAAATCAACTCTGAACTTCCCGAAATTTAATTCCTACCATGCGTACAAGTCATAACACCTGAAATGAAGCTGCTCATTGCCTCAGACTGCTGAATGACGCGCTAGGTCTCAAAACGACCGGTCAGCTTATTACATTCTCTCCCACTTAAACATATGTTCGTCCTCGAACGTGCTGAGAACTACACTGGAGTGATCTGAAATTGCTGTTTAACTTCTCATGCACCTTATCATGCTACCACGTCTTAGTTGAGCACATTAGCTCGATCAATTCTGATGATATTCTTTTTTTATTCAATAGATACGCCTTAAAGCCTAATTCCAACATACGGAATTTATGCCCGACCTGTTTCCACCATAAGATCACCATGTTTAATAACTCCATGTTGTACCCAAACATAGCTGTATAACCTTTCTGAGTTGATGCCTAGCATCACTTTACTTACCGGACCACAATAACCTTTCTCTGATTAGCTTAGACAAAATCCTACTATTCTGATGCTCCCATTGCACCCCATGACATACACAAGTCTTATTCTAACCTTTACAATACCGCCACGATGGAAGAGATGTGCAGAAATTCATAATCAACTGCCGAGTCGACAATTCATTAGGTCTGTACCCCCTGACAAAAACCATCACCTCATTCTGAACCAAATAATGGTCTAATCTCCATAACATACTTCATATAGCCGGATTGCACTGATCCTAGATCAAGGGATCTCGTCTCATCTGATACAACTGCTCAGGCAATAAGCCACCCCAGATATTATCAAAAGTCCCATATGATGATACCATGCGCCAATAGGCCACCAATTCGAACGCGATACAAAGGAAAACGAACTCTGGAAGGAATTACCTAACTCCCACACTAATACGGACTTTCCTTAGAAAGTATGAAGAAAGACATACAAAAATAGCATATAGAAAACTATACTCAACATCACACTATTGTGGCGCGCAACCCGATCTACACAGCATAACTATGGCGGCGTGCCACCTGATCCTCACAACATAACCATGGCGGCATGCCACCCAATCCAAATAACATACCCATGACAGCGTGCCACCCGATCCACACGCAGAACTCACATAAGGAGATGCATATTGAGCTAAATTGCTCATTACAATAAAATACCGAATCTCGGTCACAAACACTCTAAGTGTATAGTACCATTCCCTAGGGAGACATATAACGCTATAATCCACAACTCTAGCACAACTGAGGTGCAATACACGATCTGAATCTCAAGAGCCATCCTGCTCATATAAGCTTATCTCTATGCGGAACCTCAACATGTAAGAAATTTACCAATCCATCTCATAACTCGCACAGTGCAATACATTATTACATGAAATAGCTGAAGACGAAATAACACCGCGACTATTCTTCCATAAAGAGCGCATTGCTGATATGATCACATCTGGCCTGCTATAAAGCCCCTGTTCACATTTAAATCCGCCCACGGATCCCAAGCTGATTTCTGATTACACCAACTAGGTTAATAACCTCTCAAAGGTCTACAACAACTCCCCTTTTCTCATAATACATAAGAACAACCATCATAACCGGAGCAAACCTCCTCAATCCATAACCCAATAAACAGAGTGCCCTCCAGGCATAAATTCTCAAATTAATGATATTACCACGATCCTCATACTTGGTTTACATCTTAAATCAATCGAGTGACTACATGCCACACTTATACAATATTCCTGTGGGACACGCTCCCACAACCCTTCGAAATACATAACAGGTCCATACATCTACATCACCGACCGAGATAACGCTGAGAAGCGATCAAGAATCCTTAACCAGGCACAGAACACCGACCTCAGGCGACGCTGCAGACAATACCAACTTGCTTTAAACCTCGAATCTAATTTCCTGCTCATCCGAGCTTGTGATATCCTTTTTAACACCGAACCGTTACCTTGATCTTCACTTCAAATTCCATACCACTCACTGTACCTATCATGCCAACTCAACCAGGGCTAACCATTCTATCTTCTTCCATTTATCCTTCATTGCCTTAGCAACAATAATAACTCCATTTAACACATAACACATTCCACCCGCACTCATCCCGAGCAACCTTGAATCACGAGACGAAGCTGTCTCGAATCCCACGAACCATTTTGCAACTCCCAATTGCTACATCGCAAGAAAAAACATCATAGAACATTCTGTGCCTCTTCTCATAGGCTGCTACCAAGCTTGGTTTTTAACCATACCTATAGGCTCGAAACTATTAGGCACCGTACTTTACCTCTTTGAATCAACTAGGACCATTGCTGAGAGCCGCCCGCTCTGACTTGGACTGAATATAATCAACTCCATGATTCTTCTAACACAAGCATACCCTCTCGACGGAGCACCAGACAAAATCACTCCCCAAATCTGAACATGGGCCAATAAGGCCAACGATAGCATACCTTTAATAACTCCTTTGCTCAAATTACCACTTATGTTCTTTTCCCGTAGCGGAAATAGCCCATTGATATGCTAATAGCCAAAAATCTCGCAAGTAGTTAACCATGCAACCCAATCATAAGCGGTGGGACTCTCCCACTTATCATGAAGCCATTATTTCACAAATCTGGAATTCACCCGTCCTCTTCATCTCTTATTGACATAACCTTGTGCAATCAACCGCCAAAGTTCTCGAAATCTTTCTGTAAAACCCTCTCCTTATATTCTGCTCATCAAACACATTTGCACAGCCGATCTCTTTGCTATATAATCGATAGGATTCTTCGCAGAAGCCTCGCCAACCACGCGACCACTAACCTGCTCACTTGGGTAACCCACCTATAGAAAGCTCTCCCTGGCATCTTCCAACGCTACTGCATGGGGTACAATCATTAAGACATCAATAGCCCATCCTGAGTCTGAGCTCACTCTCCGACTGCACAGGTCCATTTATCTCTCGTGGACATCATTTAAATGTAAGGCAACATCATTCCAGTTCGAAGTTATGCCGCATTCCCTTTCTTTTAAGCAGCTCCTTTTCGTTATCTCAAATCCGCTGCCGCATAATACCCCATACTTCAAACCAGATCCGTAGACCCCAATCACCAATTGCTAAAATTCTCAAATCGACACAAACTTTCCTTAAGGCGCATAGTCATCCTACCACCAAGCCCCTACGCAGCTCCGTCACTCTCCCACTTTGGGCAAACTCGCTTATTTAATCAACTGCTCGACCTGCGCTTCTTATACCTGGTCTTTTAGAAGTTTAAAACTCTGCCTGACACTTCCCATATGTCTTTCTCATCTTTTGCTGCTCAGTGGTTGTCTTAATAAAATTTATCTTCATAGCACTTGAATCCACAAATCGCTATTGACTTAAACCTTTCTGAAGGTCATTTTTATCGAACAATCAATATTAGAAATACTGATTCAATCCTGAACCACCGAACCCTGCAATATCTGACAGTTGTACCTCTAATACTATTACACAATATCTTGCCCCAAAGGCGAATTGTAGCAGATCGTAACACCGGCGAGCTTAGTACATTCATCAAGGACAATGACACACCATCATAGAAGAAAGCTCTATCACGCTTGCAAACACCAAGTCTCATTACCTCCACTAGCCCACATCTGACCATCCTCTGTCCGATTGCCTCCCTATGCCGGGATAAAATGCTAAATCTCTTGATTATGCCCTGAGTAAACCTCCCTTCTAGTCATTCACTGCCCCGACACGTGGGCAACATCCCACCATCATATCACTACTGCATAATAGTCATTCATAAGCATCGTGGCAACTTGTGCCTAGCCTCAAAGCCCTCAGAAGTACCGCTACTGGGCTGAAACATTAAAATATCCTTCCATAAGGCGACGATAATAATCCAATCAACTACTCTGGGAGAAATATCCCGCGCCACATCCATAGTACCATTATGATTCTTCAATTCTCGATTTATAACAAGCGCTTCACGTCGCATAAGATTGAGTAGGAACGAAACAAAAGCATAAGCCTCACATGAAATCAAACCGCACGATAAGGAATCAAGAAGGGAAGTACTCCTAACAGTCCTACAGCCTCCCGAAGATAAGTACAGACGTCTCCGTACCGATCAGCGAGACTCTACTAGACTTGCTCATGACTCGTGAGACCCTAGGAACCTAGTTCTCTGATACCATGTTGTCACGATCCAAAATCCACTAAGGGTCGTGGTGGCACAAGACACCGCTGTCAGGCAAGCCAACCAATAATGCATATTAAATCCCAATTTCAGTGTTTGCGGAAATCATTTTTCTTATACATTAAATAATAAATAATGAAATTTTATAGAAATGAACATATAGTCGATAAAAGACTTAATACTGAATAATCTAAAAAATCCTCCCAGAACCAGGTGTCACAAGTGCATGAGCAATTTCTAAGAAATAATGTATTACATAAACCGTCCAGAATACAATATCGGACATAAATAAATATAGAAAACTGAAAGAGACTCTGTTGGCTGCGGGTCGTCTCGAGAAGTGCAACTCACCTAAGTCTCCGTGTCATCTGTGCTGCTACGCCAGTAGGCCACTGGGGATGCATATGCCTGTGCAACAAAAATACACAGAAGTGTAATATGAGTACAAAACAACGTGTACATAATGAGTCTCCTATCTAATCTCGAAGAAGTAGAGACGAGATGGTCGACTTTGACACTTACTAATGGTCCAATGGTGATATATCCATAATATATTAAATAGTGAATTTTTATAAACATGATTATAATTCAATGGGTTGAAACAAATAAACAGTTCTTCCTTTTATAGGAAATCATTCTTTTTCATCAATTATACATATGTTCTTAAGCCAGAAAGAGGCAGCAACAAATTCAAATAGTTTCAAGGCAAGCAATACAAGCATGCACAAATCATGCCGAGGTCGATGGCCGCTCCAACAGAAATGTAAAATGTGCACTACCGAGGGTCGAACGGCGTGAACCATAGATGCATCTATTTAATCTGCCGAGGCGTTCGACCTGTTCCATAAATAAACACATACCCTGCTTACGAATCATGCATCCGATGCAGGTACACATAGAGATACATGCTCAATCAGTCAATTAAGAACTTATCGAGGGATATTTATTGTAGACGTGTGATTTTTGACCCTTCCCAAGATTTTTCATATTTTAGCGTAAAATATTTAGTTTAGACCTAATAT